>QXVX01009212.1:33557-45690 GCA_013436065.1 Halocynthia aurantium | reverse complement strand
GAAAAACTTCAGCTAAGTCTTCAAGTGAGTCTATATATTAATTATTGCCTTGTAAAATTCATCCATGTTGCAATGAGCATTAAATGTGCTACTGTCTACTCTATATCATTGTGCCTATGGTAAAATTGGTTTCGTTTAACATAAAGTCGCACGTTCCAAGAACCATGATATTAAGTTGTACATGGCAGGCTTTCCTCTGTTTAGTTACTGTACTTTGTACTGATTGGGACTGCCCATGATAAGTGAAGTTACCCAGCCGAAGTCATCATATCCACTAGATTTATTGTATGACTAATAGATTGAGAGGAACCTTGAGAAAGAAACAGTAGCTCGTACTGTTCCTGACACATCAGTAAGTGGAAAGATGTCATCAGTTTACTGCACGGTTGATCTGACACAGTATTGGCTCGTTCGTGGAATCCTAGATCATAACCTTGGAGAACCAATACCAGAATTTCCACAGCCGACCGCATTCTTGCAGCCATCTACAATACAAGTAAGAGATAGTCATTCATTTGAAAAAATAGTATTGTGGTGAATCATGTAGAAGAGGTTCCACTTTTGTTCAAAGCTTGCTAGTTGGACATATTGATACTGATATTATATTTCAACTGTACTATATACAACTTCACCTGCATAAGGCCGAGAAAAATTATTCATTGGACTTCATGGGCGACAATTAAAGAGACTTCACTAATATTTTAGCCAAATGTAGTGTAATTTTAAGATATTTGATTATATCCACCTATCTACATGATTGGCACTGACAACTTTTTGTACTCAGACTGTTCTGTCTGGTTCTGTATATACTGGAATGAGTGTCGACATGCATATGTCAAATGTCAGTGTGGAACTGCTGGAGCGACATGAAACCATGGACCAGAGAAAGATATCTTTAGCAAGGTACAACTTGCCATTTAATAAAAAATTCTAATTTGGCCTATGTTTGAGACCTTATTTTTTGGAATGCTCAAATTTTCTACTCTGAATTCAGATTGGATTATGTCAAGTCACGTCTCAGTTATCGATCATATTCTGATCAGACTAAAACAGTAAATCTGTCATGCGAGGCTTTTGTTGCTAGTGACACGAGGTGGGCAGAATCTGAAGAAGATTTTTACCACAAGGAGGTAAGCAGTATTATCTTTTGTTAAAATTGGGTTGTGCATGGGGGAGGCTGCAAATCCAGTAACCCAATAATTGTTTCCCACTTCAGAGCCCTGTATTGCAGTAAACAGTGATTGTAATCTGTACTGTGCATGTGTTTTTACAGACTAAATCAGAAGTGAAGAGGAACCTATTCTCCACAGTATTCGGTCCAACAAATCATACAAATCTGCATTCAAAGAACAGCAAAATGAAACCTTCAAATTTGCAATTCGAGATACAATACAGGTATGTCGTTTCTAAGTCTGAGAAGAATTTTCCAATATCTTATTAACATTCGATTATATATTTTTTTGTTTTCTGTTGCCTCAAGTATCTTGTAATAATCACAACTTAGCAACTTGTGTAAGTTAAAAATAGTTTTTTAAATATGATATTACATTTCAGAGCTGGTCCTGACTTCATGTACTTTACTGCACTTCTTGTGGAGATGAGAGTATATCTTATCATTGATTGGTTGTCAGATGTTTCCAAGTACATCATAGTTAACCCTGATCAGCCGTGGTGCGATTCACTTCGTGCTAAAGCTTCAGAATTGCTTGATAAATATGGACAAGGTGTGCCTGGACAGGAACAAGAGGTGTGATCCCTCTGTCTATTGATATCTTCTGTATCTGGGAAAAAATTAGCGATTAGTTATGTATAATGTATTAGTGATTCACAGATACACCACGGATTTCCCGGCATGCTTGGTTCCAATTTTTCTGTCAGCCAATTAAATTATGGTATTCTAATCTTATAATCTTAGTAAATGGGATTGTTATTAGTAACTCAATTACAATTATATAAATGTTGATATAAACCAGACAACTTTTGCCCTTGAATATAATTAATTGTTGTATCATTATGTTTTCAAGGATGATCCAGATAAACGGGACACTCAATTCAAAATCAACGTCACAAACACTGATTTTGTCTTGGTTGAGAATTGTTCAAGATTCGATTCAGATGCCGTCATACTTCGTTCCACTGCTGTTGTTCATCATCATCCGAATATNTGAATTATTTTTAGTCTTCGACAACTTCTGAAACAACTTCAGAAAAATCAAAAGTTCCTTTCGATATCGGTAAAGTATTTCTTCACGTCGACTCAGCGTGCGTCTGTCTCATCGATGATTGTGCCGAGAACTGCGATGTTCCTCTTGCAGAGCTTGCATTACGTTCTCTTACTGCTGAACAAAATCTATCGCAAACTCATTCCTACTACAGTGGAACTGTGCCAACTTGCTATGCAGGGAAAGCAAATCTTGTTTTGACTGGAGATTATTATAACAGGTGTTTAATTCAACTCTTCGTATTGCTTTGTATCTTCCATACCTTTGAGCTGGGCTGTGGATTCGGTACATTCACTCTGACTCATCAATTTATGATACCAGAAACTTTTGCATTTGTATTAAAAATAATTACACCAACAAAATCATGTTATTTTCCAGCACCCCATATTGTTTTCCTGAATAAACTCCTGTTTTTATTAAATTTTTTCTTTTTTAGAATGCTTTCTTTATGGGAACCTTACCTGGAACAATGGAGATGTGGATTTAAATGGAATTACTTGCAGGGACATACTGCATCATCAGCTGGAAGATGGGATGTAAAAGTTCAAGCTCCTGATAGGTATGACAGATTTCATAGAATTAACTTCGTAAGTTAGAGAATGTCTGCACTGTGAAAATGAATACCTAAATGTAAATCAGTACAATTAATTTCCTTATTTCAACCCTGCAATTCTGCTTCATAGACTCGACATCAGCGTCACATCTACTTTGATCGAGACAGTTAAGAAGACAATGGACACCTGGACGACAAACTTTAACAGATCAAGTGAAGGCAATGAAGATTTAATTGATCTTGGTCCTTCGTCCTCGAAAAGTTTTTCAAGGAAACGTCAACCATTCATTCCTTATGTGCTGAGAAATTTGACTGGACTTTCGCTGAGATTCGCTACTCATATTTCTGCTATGCAAAACCTGACACAAAGAAGTAAAAATGGTGAGCTGATACAGCTTGCTCTCTAGTTATTGTGTTAAATTTGATAATTCATAGAAGATTTCAAGTATTCTATCTTCGAAATTAATGTTACGTAATTCTAAGTACAAACGGTCACGAAATATACAATTCTTTCCACAGCAACTTCATCATCATATTCATCAGATAACAGAGAGGAATTATGGACCGATGTAATGCCTGGTGAATCTCATTCTTTCCGATTCCAGAGAGCTGAAAAACAGCGACATAAACGATCGGAAAAACTCATTTTACATCAGGTATTCTATGATTATTTAACTTAACGAGATGTTACATACAATACTTTAGAATTCTCTCAGTATCTTCTGATGAATATTCCCTTCCACATATTCTTTTTTTTTTAGATTGTTGTCAAAGTCGGAGAATGGGAAACACTTTCTCCTGTGACCATCAGCAAGGTTGGTGTCTATTTCAGACATGCAGATAAAGAGATCAATAAAAGTTCTCATGTATACAGGTATTGAAAAATCTATTTCCTATTTTCATCATTCAATTAATATTTTATAACATCATTTTCCCTTTAGTTAGGATAGCTCTATATTTATATTCATGAGTCTCTAGGGATGGATACTCCAAGTATTATATATATATATATAATCATCTATACTAAACTTCAGCCAATAAATTAAGATTCCTATTCCTGTTACTTTATTAATATGTTTCCTTTTGTCAGAACTTCTGATCCAGTTCGTGTTGTTTTTGCTGTAACTCTGGAAGGAAGCGCACAGAAAGTAGTGACAGTACGATCAGCTCTTGTCGTACGAAGTAAAGTGAAAATACCGATACAGATTCATCTTGAACAAAATGATGTTGATAGACCATTAGTTCTTCCCAGGTATAAATATATAAACAGTATACACCCCACATATAGCTTTGTAAGGTTATATAAATTGTATTTTGACCACTTTATATCTATCCATATACAGAAATGGTATATTAACCTCGTTTAACACTGAGTTACTAAGCTTTGTTTTCAGGAACACATCCTGAGCATTGAGGGAGCTACTGAATTTGTGAAATATAAAAAGTAGACAAAATAGTAATAAGAAATGTATTAACTACACATTCTTGCATTCTATTTTTGATAGTATCGAGCCTGGTGGTGTGCAATACATTCCTCTCCAACTCACAAACTTCGGAATCAAAATCAAACCACTGTACAGATCCAAACTGACATATGGGCAGTGTTCACAAACCATAAAATGGAGGAGTATGAAGAAAGAGTTAAACTATATGTCCGATTTAGTGAGTGATTTTATTTGTTATTGTTTGTTTGGACTGCAGTTAAAACAGTTCTTCACTCATTTCTGAATAGTTTTATCAATTTTGCTTTCTTTCGTTTTAGGTCACTTGTCCGTCTGAGCAAAGATCCAATTCAGTTCCCTTCAGGTAATAATGAATAAATGTTAATAATAGCTTTGAACTTCATTCTATGTGAAAGATACCTTGCAAATGGACATATCTAATTTTTCTTTCATTATTTGCTTCAGATTTTCTGTCTGCCTGAAAAAGAAATTGTATCCAGATTATGAAGAAGTTGCAGACAAGTTGATGAAAGAGCAAGCACAGAAACTGAATCAAGATGAATATGAGAACACGGCACAGTATAACTATATTCCTCCACACATGCCCGGACATACTATTGTTGTTCTTCCTCCAGTGGTTGTATCTAACCTCTTACCTTGCGACCTTCATTATTATTTCAAGGTTGGTATTGCATCTCAATAGTCTTCCAGAATTACAGTAAACTCCCTCCTATTTGGCACCGGAGGGACAAGAGGGTTTCGAATAGAGGATTTTCAGGGTTTATTTAATTACGTAGAAACTAAAATCAAAGTTTTTATTCAGAACACAGAGGTTGCAGGAAAACTTAGCCCAGGACAAGATGCAACTCTTCATACACTTCATCTTGCACCTGGATCTCAGAATCATCCTCCTCTTCTGCTTGGATGCGGGCTAGAAGGCTTCAATGATTGCAGAGAACTTAATATATCTCATATAGCAAAAGATTCACAGGTATCTTTAGGGCTGTACAATATTTGTAATGCAGTTCTTGCGACAGGGCGACATTTATCTACTCATGTCCATGCCAAAATCATCAGTGAACACTCAAAATTATGGAAATGTTTGCATGTTAATCAATATAAATATATTACTGTAATTAGTTTGCAATAACTTTTAGTATTCAATAAAGTTTAATTCCTTTTTTTTCCTCCAGATGAGAATGGTAATGGTTGATCATCAGGGAAGGAATCTTATCCTGAATGTCAGAATCTTTTGGAGATTGGGATGTTCGGTGAAGATCTCGATTATGTCTGGATACTGGATAGTCAATAAAACAGGTATTCATGCTTATAATAACCGCCATGTTTTTTTCGTTGTATTTGAATTATTTCTCAATGTTTTAAAACTTTTTTAAAGGATTGCCGATCATAGTGAAGCAGGATGGAGCAAGATCTACATCCGCAGGACAATATGAAGAGCATGAAAGAGCACGGAGTATCACTCCACTTATGTTCTCCTATTCTGATCGTGACCTTCCTTATCTTTGTACAATGAGACTTGGAAAAGAAACAGAACAAGTCTGTATCTGCCTATAGAATATATTTGTTTTCTGTCTCTACATACATTATATACATTTACACAACTACTTTTTATCTTTTTCTTCACAGAGATATATACAAAGCAATTATCCGCATGCATCACCATCCTTACCTTCATTCTGTCAAAGTTTCTCGATTGATGGAGGAACATGTACAAGGAATATGCTCATGGTAAATAGTCCACATGAATAAAAACGAATGTGTTTTTGATTTAAACCGAATTTGATGTCATGACTTAGGGTATCCTGGCGCAGTTCCTAGTGGGGTTATTTTTTCAAAAAAAAAACCCGGGGGACTGCTGGAAAGTTTCCTAGCGGCAGGGTAAAAATTACTTGACTCTTCTATTTTCCACACTCCCTCTCTTTTCCCAGTGATCTAGGAACTGAAAGAGTTTTTGTTTGATTATTGAACCAGAACTACCCCTACAAATCACTGAACCATGAGCACTACACAAAATATGCTCTTTGTTTGTTTAATTCTTTTGTACTTGTCAATCTCTCATACTCTATGCTTTTCATTCAGATAAATCATGACAACCGTCCTAATCGTGTTTACTACATCGGCTTGAGTGTGAGAAGAGGGTGGGGCCGATACAGACACACCCACATTGTGACAGTGGCACCGAGATTCCTATTGGTCAATTTAACGAAGAATCGTACCCTGAGTTTTGCCCAACATCACGCAACTTCATTTACACAAGATTCAATCGGGATGAATCAACATCTAACTATTATATCAGGTATTTAGATATCTGGAATCTAACGCACTCAACCTCCATTCAATGGAATGAAGGGGAAGAACCTTGGTCCATTGATTCCGGGTGTATGTATTTCCAAGTGGTAATAAAGTAATAGATATGTAATAAAAACTGTGTGAAAAGTCATGAATCAAACGTGGTTACATATAGGTCACATATAGGTTACATACATACCTGAATAAAACAAGGATTCCATGAAATCCACAATTTCACTGTACAATGTATAGACTGCTAATATCAATGTGTTTCCCTTGATCAGGTTCAAGTATTGTATTTCACTGGCCTCGTGCAGATCTTGATCGTCTTCTATGCGCTCGTTTGACAAATGAAAAGAATTGTCGCTGGTCTGGAGGATTTATAGTTGATCATATTGATGCTTTTCACATTCATCTCAGATTATTTGGAAGTTCAAAAGAAGGTATCTTCATCTTAGCAACCTTTTGTACATAATATTTGGAAAACCAAAGGTTTAATTGAAGATTGCTATCCTCATTTCATCATGTATAAATGAGTTTTGCAATTTTGAATAACAATTTTAGTATTTAAGGAATCTTTTTATTCACGCAGGTAGTTGCAGTATATTTCTCAGAGTTGAAATTACGTTAGTCGATGCCACATACAGAATCTCGTTTTATGATGGAGATGTCTCATCTTGTCCATCTCCTCTTCGTTTTGACAACATCTCACCGGCTCCTCTTGTTCTCAAACAAGTAAGTAAAAATGAAAATACAGTAAGTACAGTCTAGATTCATATTTGGCAAGTCGAAATTTGCTCAGAGTGCCCAGGTATTCAACCTGCCAGTACAGTACAATTTTGGTGGATCTTAAGTGACTGGAAAACCACTGCTGTGCCCCCTTCTCTGTCACATGGGTCTGCTACAGCAACTATTCATTTATCACCAACAGTACTTGAATATGACCCATATGAATATACCTTCCATAAAAAAATATATTACTCTTCATCAGGTTGACACGGATGACGGTCTCACCATAGATGTCGCTCCTGAGTCTCAAGTGCCTTATGCATGCGATGAACCGTGTCTACCGCCTCTCATTTCCTGTATGGTCAAAGGTGAGATTAAACGAAGTAATTATTTCCAAACATGCACTAGAATCGTCATATTGCAATCATGATTTATTATCTTTAATAAATATTGCTTGATGTTACCAGTCGTGTATGAATATTGCTGTAGCTATGTAGCATATTGATATGTGGATTCTATTGTATTCATTATTCCTTTCTTATTACTCATAGGAGGATCTTCTTCTGTTATTCTTAACATGGACGACATTGGATTCGAAAAACTGCTCTATTATGAAAATTACATCTACATCGTTGTGGGTCAAAGTTCATCAGGTAGCTGTGTAACTACTAGCGATGACAATTCTTAGCATTTTCTACCATATAAATACTATTCTTTATAACATAACTGTTGTTTATGGAATTTAAGATTATTTTGTATATCCTTTATATTACAAAATAAAAATAAAACAGTGAAAATTATTATAATACAGACATTACTATTATCAATAATACAATACCCAAGGTAAGCAAGCTTCACATATTGCCTTCCCTAATGTTATTGTACACCCTGGAACAACCCATGTACCTTACCGTCTCAGTACTTTTTCAATGTGCATTCCCATACTTGTATTTCCAGCAATTAACCACTGTTTATGAACCTATTACAATGGACTAACTCTTGCTCCTTGTTTTCAGAATCAATTTTTTTTCATCACATCACTGAAAAAGAATCTCAATTCGTTCTGGAAGTTGAACAAGTTCCTTACGATCAGTCGGTTGACGGCACCGGGCATTTGGTGAAGTTGGGAAGACGTAGAGCAGGAAAAAGGAATCAGTTGTGGAGGATGACAAGCGAAGGACTTCTCATACATGAAGGGTCGTCACCTCCAACTGTTGGAAACAGAAATAAGTATGATGAAGCCTGCAAGAAGGGCTTATATTTGAATTTTTAAATAATAATATTTTCAATATTTTTATGTAACAATTGACAAATGAACCCTTCTTCGTGAATCACAACTATTAGCTGGCCAGACACTTTAGCATACCAAACATTCTACAGATAAATCTCTGGAATGTTCACAAGTTAAAAGCATTGAATTAATAGTAAATAATTTTTCAGATCCTCGTCAGAACAAGGCATGGTGTTAGACATCGCCGAAATGCAGATGGGCAAAGAAGATATTCTGCCTTTGACGATCCGTCGCGCTGAACCGACACGTAAATCACAGCGATGGAAATTTACTGAAGATGGAAGATTGTGTAATGCATTGAAAAATCTTTGTGTACAGGTGATACAAGCTTCATTTCCTCTCGAAGTTTAAATTTCACTTCTTTGAGTAATTCCATTACTTTAATAAATCATTTAATAACCATTCATTCAACCAGGTGTCTCAGTCCAGTCGTGTCGGCATCCATTCTTTTGTTCACGGTGGTCTCGTGACCCCCAATCAATACTGCACGAGCGAGAAAATGATCGCAGGTAGTGGAGTACTTGCTCTTAAAGTTGTCAGAGATGGTCCAACAAGAGTGATAAGGATAGTCGACATCAGGTTTGTCATTTATATTTTTACACAATTTCAGTTCATCTTGAGATACACATCGTCTTTTGAAATTGTTGATTTGGATTTTTTGTTCGTAAAGTCGTAGCAATTTTCCTTTATTCATAATCAGACCAAGCTGACTATCCAAATAAGTTCAAAACTTATTAATTTACTCATTCATTTGTAACTGATTTTCTTTTTCTGTATCGCAAAAGTTTGTAAAACAAATGATGTGACCCGAATACTAAAATGTTTTAAGATCTTTGATTATGGGCAATCCTAAATACTGGAGTATCATTAAATGCTGCTGTAGCAGCTCTTGTCCACACTCGGATTGTTCCTCTGGTACTTCGGGTAGAGTCCTGATTAGCAGATGAAGCTTACTAGTGTATTCGTTTATTCATAGAACCCAAGGGTCCTGTTCTATAGCTTCAAACTTTAAATCATTATTCATTTCCTTATTCAGAAAGCAAAATCAATCCCACTATTTCTTTCACAGACAAAAACGTGCTGGTATTTTGACAGTAAAAAGCAGCTCTAGTGGTTGGTCACTCGTGAAAAAAATTACCAAGCCTCTTAAGATCGACCCCTCATCGCTCCTGAACCCAGATCATGAATCGAAAGTCAACAGTCAAGGTCGAATGATGTTAAGCGTCGACATGACGAAAGGAGTAGGAGTTTCTCTCGTCAACAACCTGCTCGAAGAACTTCTTTACTTGACGATGTCCGGAGTTCACGTCGAAGCAACTTTTGCCGAAAGAGAGCAGAGTTTCTCTTTGAGGATTCAGAAAATACAGGTATTGTAATGTTACTGTTGTTTGAAATTTGAATCCAGTGAGTTGCAAAATAGATCTCAAAACAAATTAAAATTGTATTTCAGATTGACAACCAGCTGTTTGGTGGATTTCCACCAGTGATGCTTTGCAGATACAGGTCATCCTCCGGGTCTGCATCGTCATCTCAGGAATCAACTTCCACAGATCCGAATCCAGCACTCACAATTAATGCAGTCAAGATTCCATCTTCAAATAGCCTGTAAGTAAATTATTCATACTTGGACGGTTTATTTATACCTTTACTTTGTAAAGAGCCAAATAGTAAATATGTTAGTCCATGCCAAGAGGAAAAGTTGGAGATATTTATGTAGGTAGGTTGATTTGGAGAACAAGAAACAGAGTCACTTTGAATGAATAAAAAGATGGAATGAAAATTAAGTTAATAATCATATTGGATGTTTGTTGAATAAAAATAGACTAGAATATTGAATATATTTATATATATATTTTGTATCAAGTATAAAATATTCTATATCTATTTTTTATTTAGATATGAGATTTACAATTCTTTCTCCATCAAAATTGGTCGGATTTGCTTACAACTAGAAGAACGTCTCATCCTCAAACTGTATCAATTTTTCGGATCTGATATCTCATCGGAGACAGATCAATCCTTGCTAGATGAGACTAAGGTTTAAAATTTGATTTGGTCAGGAATTTGAAATTTGATGAATATTTTTTACCTTTTTTTCAATCATATCATTAGATGGATCTCATCCAGAATATGAAAGTCACAAAACTGTTGAATGGGGCATCAAAACGGTATTATTTCGATTCTTTGAAATTCCATGTTTCAACGACGCAACTGTCTGTATTTACTGCTTCAAAACTTGATCCAGAATTGAAGGTAACTCTTTATTGGTTGAAAGGTTGTTAATTGAGTTAGTTCATGTTAATTACTGTAATGCTTTTCCTGCTTTCATTGCATGCCATTGTCTGTTTGTTCATCTTAAAGCAATATCATCATTTCTCGATGGATCCTCACCAAATTTGGCACACAGATGCATCCTAGAATTATGCATGAACTAAGAAAACCTGGGTCTTATTTAGAATCTAGATATATAACTAGGAGACTATAACTTTCCGTTAAATGTAAAGTAAATTTCCATTCCGTATTATATTTTTTATGTTTTCAGGCAATCAAACAGTCAGAGGCACTTGTATTAATTCAATTTGAACGAGCTCCGGTTGTGATGCAAGCCTACGAACGAAAACATGTTTTCGAATCTGTCGATTTCATATTGGATGAAGCTAGAAAGGTTTGACCTCAAATATTATTATTTCTGCTTTCATAAAATATATTTATTCAGTGATCTGCTGAAAGAAATTCAATTGAAGTATTTTATCTCACCACATTCTCATCTCAATGATGATAATAACAATTACCTGAATATTTCTGTCTTATTTGCCCCGATTTTTCATATCACAGCAACCCCCAACTGAATATAGCAGTTTCTCTTTTAAAAGAATTACCTTGCAACAGTTGCCTTTACTTCACATGTGTAGCATGGATTCTCTTCTATTATTTACTATATTATTTATAACTTGTCTCATTAATCCATGTTTTTTCGCTGCAGCATTTCACAGATCAGTTGAAAGGTCAAGCGGCAAGAATCCTTGGCTCTGTTGATTTTCTTGGAAATCCTCTTGGACTCATCAGTGATGTAAGAGCTGGTGTCGGAAGTCTTGCTCGTGGAAGCGTCCCAAGTCTTGTGAAACATTTGACTCATGGACTATCTGACTCTGCTGCAAAGGTATTGAATGTAACATTATATTTCACTTAATTTAGGTAAAATCTGACAATATTGTATGTATTTTATTTCATGATTAATGTCGTGGCGTACAGTACTAATGTAGTATATTTGAGCGCTAAAAGTTTGAAAAAAGTTAACCAACAGGTCAAATAATTGTGAGAAAGAGGTTAATTAGGTAAATAGGAGTGTGTGAATGATTCATAATGGTTTAAAATACCTTCAAATAATCAAATAAATATGTGGTGTTCACTTCATGGATTTTCACCTATTGCGGCAAGCTCTGGAACGAATCCCTGTGATAGGTGAGGGATTACTGTACAGTGCTTTCTCCCCCCGTTTCAAGAACTTGTTCCATTCATCCAGGTTACCGGAACTCTTTCAGCTTTATCTGGTGGAATAACTATGGATCAAGATCATGAAGAAAAG
>QXVX01009212.1:12206-26574 GCA_013436065.1 Halocynthia aurantium | reverse complement strand
AAATTTTGATTGATTTGCAAATACCACGGGTCGTACACGAGTCGTTCTATTATTTGCTATTCTTTACAACATTTGCTACAGGCGCATCTAGCGATTTTGGTTGAATATAATGCTTCACATTATTTTTTTACATTACGAACTTTTACCTTTTAATATTCCAACTTCTACCTAAGCTGTATCAAGTAACTATTGACATTAATCATTCTTTAAGGTGACAACCGAACGACCTGATCACTTGCCTTCCATTCGCAAAGGAATAATAGGAGATTGGAAAAATCATTTCACCAAAGAACAGAGCGACATGGTGGATGAAAAAATGAAGGAATATGGGAAAAAATACCAAGGATTCGATCACATTTGGGACAAATACTCTCAACATTTGTCGTTCTAGGAAACGATGTCGAACCTTGGGTTATATATACAGTACAAGCTTGCTAGCTTCAAGCTTCACAAAATTTCGCGATATTCGCATATTTAATTAGCAATTAAATCAGAACGAAATAACCGGAATTCCGAGCTTCCGCTATATATCGGTGCATAAATAAGCCTCCTGCATTTGGTGCGCAAAGTAAATACATACCTGATTCTATCATTATTATCATTATGATAATCAATCATTTTAGTAAGAAATATCAAGGTTAGATCACATGTGCGAAAAACAATGCAATATCTGTCCTGTTAAGAAACTGAAGCCAGTTGCTATGCTATGTTATGCTTTATTAAT
Source organism: Halocynthia aurantium (assembly GCA_013436065.1). Taxonomy (NCBI): domain Eukaryota; kingdom Metazoa; phylum Chordata; class Ascidiacea; order Stolidobranchia; family Pyuridae; genus Halocynthia; species Halocynthia aurantium. The sequence goes on along the minus strand of QXVX01009212.1, from coordinate 25,850 downwards.
TATATTGATTTTAATTATTCTTTCGTGTGAGAAGTGATATTACTATTGTGTTCGTGGGACTGGGGTTAGGTCAGGGATTGTTGCAAACCTGCAAGTTTGCAACCTTGCATTCAATAGTTGCATGAACATAAGCTTGCTCGTCTAAGAATTTATCAGAGCATGCTCATATAGCGTTAAAAACCTCAATGGTAGTGATTTTAGTAAGAACAAACACTTCACATTGTCTCAGTTCAGTTTCTGCATCGCCTGTTTGTGTATCTTAATATATCACTTGAAACATCCAAGCTAAGCTCACCAGCGCTCATGCAAGGCGACGTCATCCCTTTTCAGTTTATATAACAGAGTGTTTTGTGCAAGCGAGATCACTTTGAGCTGACTTTATTGTATGCAATATTTCTTTTTTATCAAAATTTCTTAACTGTACGATATGGCTGCAAGGAAATTACCAACGTATTATGCCATCGAACATCCTTTGCTAGATGGACCGTATCTGCTGTCAGCAAAAATCAATTCGTTGCATTTCGGTGAAAATGTGAAGTTTGTATCCCAACCAGGAGACGTGTTTGTTTGCACTTTTCCAAAATGTGGCACAACCTGGACACTCTACGCATTGTACATGATGAGAAATGGAGGGAAAACGCTGGAACCCGGAGAAAATTTGGGTCTTATTATTCCCTGGCTTGAACTTCATGGAAAAGACAAGATTGAGGATATCAAAGAAAAACCGAGAATCATAAAAACGCATGTATACGTCGAACTATTGGAATGGAATCCAGATGCAAAGTATATTTTCGTTGGTAAGTTGATATTATTAAAATATTTTGAGAGATTGTTCTTTTAACCGGATCACAATGAGGTTAACAGGGTTCAATTTAATAGTTTGAATGTGTTCTGTTATATTCTAAGTGTTTATTATAATTCTCATTATTTAGCACGGAATCCAAAGGATTGTTTCACGTCATTTTACTTCCACACCGTCGCATTAGAGAAAGTTTACGATTTTGCTGACGGGAAATTCGAAGATTACTTCGATTTGGCTATCAACGGCAAAGTTGACTTTGGAGACTATTTCAAATGTGTTGCTGGATGGTTTGAGAAAAGCAAAGCTCATTCCAATGTTCTTTTCGTACTCTATGAAGACATGAAAGAGAATGCGGAAAGGTAGAAAAAATATATTTTTCAACAGTATTTTTTTAGTCAGTTGTTAATTTAATATTATTATCCTCCGATTGTGAAGGGAATTTTTAAAAATGGCGGAGTTTATTGGGCCTGAATTGCTTGACAAGGTGGAAGCAAATGATCGGGGGTTACTGAAGAAAATCACAGAAGAGAGCAGTTTCAGAGCTATGAAGAAAAATTCAAGAAATCTGGTGAGTAAAATCATTATTTGTTTAGTCAGCAAATTAATTTGGCAATTCGTCCACTGTCCACCACGGACCCCATTTTCGACATATTGTTCCAAAAATATAGGAGAGAAATTCACTATTGTTGTGCAATCGAATATGAAAATTGAACTTTTTGATTGTGACCAACTTTATTCATTGATTGATCTATATTTCAATCTTGCGTTGAATTTAATGCTTCACATTGTAGACTTTCAATTGTCGTGTGCTTTTCCAACGCCAGTAAAGATTGACACTAAACATTCTTTAAGGTCGCAAGCGAACGAACTTACCACTTGCCTTTCCTTCGCAAAGGAATAATAGGAGACTGGAAAAATCATTTCACCAAAGAACAGAGCGACATGGTGGATGAAAAAATGAAGGAATATGGGAAAAAATACCAAGGATTCGATCACATTTGGGACAAATACTCTCAACATTTGTCGTTCTAGGAAACGATGTCGAACCTTGGGTTATATATACAGTACAAGCTTGTTAGCTTCAAGCTTCACAAAATTTCGCGATATCCGCATATTTAATTAGCAATTAAATCAGAACGAAATAACCGGAATTCCGAGCTTCCGCTATATATCGGTGCATAAATAAGCCTCTTGCATTTGGTACGCAAAGTAAACACATGGGCAATTCTATCATTATGATTATTAATATGATAATCACTCATTTTAGTAAGAAATATCAAGGTTAGATCACATGTGCGAAAAACAATGCAATATTTGTCCTGTTTAAGAAACTGAAGCCAGTTGTTATGCTATGTTATGCTGTATTAATTATATTGATTTTAATTATTCTTTCGTGTGAGAAGTGATATTACTATCGTGTTCGTGGGACTGGGGTTAGGTTAGGGATTGTTGCTTTTTTGCCTTGAAACTTGATACTGTGCTGTCAAACCCGAACAGCAATGTTTCTGCGTGGCCCAATAAACCTGCAAGTTTGCAACCTTGCATAGAATGCAGAAAAATGAAAATAGTCTGATAGAGTCGCATGAACATAAGCTTGCTCGTCTAAGAATTTCTCAGAAAATGCACATGTAGCGTTATATGCATCAATGGTATTGATCTTAGTAAGAACCATCACTCGACGTTATCGAAGTTTAGTTCCAAGCATCGCATGTTTGTGTATCTAAATATATCACTTGGGACATCCGAGCTATGCTCACCAGCGCGTATAAGGCGACGTTTTCCCTTTTCAGTTTTTATAACAGAGTCTTTTTGTGCAAGCAAGATTATTTTAGCTGACTTTATTGTATGCAATATTTATCTTCTATCAGAATTTCTTAACCGTACGATATGATATGGCTGCAAGGAAATTACCAACGTATTATGCCATCGAACATCCTTTGCTAGATGGACCGTATCTGCTGTCAGAAAAAATCAATTCGTTGCATTTTGGTGAAAATGTGAAGTTTGCATCCCAACCAGGAGACGTGTTTGTTTGCTCTTTTCCAAAATGTGGCACAACCTGGATACTCTACGCATTGTACATGATGAGAAATGGAGGGAAAACACTGAAACCCGGAGAAAATTTGGGTCTTATTATTCCCTGGCTTGAACTTCATGGAAAAGATAAGATTGAGGCTATCAAAGAAAACCCAAGAATCATGAAGACGCATGTATACGTCGAACTATTGGAATGGAATCCAGATGCAAAGTATATTTTCGTTGGTAAGTTGATATTATTAAAATATTTTGAGAGATTGTTCTTTCAACCGGATCACAATGAGTTTAACAGGGTTCAATTTAATAGTTTGAATGTGTTCTGTTATATTCTAAGTGTTTATCATAGTTCTCATTATTTAGCACGAAACCCAAAGGATTGTTTCACGTCATTTTACTTCCACACCGCTGGATTTGAAAAATGTTACGACTTCGCTGACGGGAAATTCGAAGATTACTTCGATTTGGCTATCAACGGCAAAGTTGACTTTGGAGATTATTTCAAATGTGTTGCTGGATGGTTTGAGAAAAGCAAAGCTCATTCCAATGTTCTTTTCGTACTATATGAGGACATGAAAGAGAATGCGGAAAGGTAGAAAAAAATATATTTTTCAACAGTATTTTTTTAGTCGGTTGTTAATCTAATATTATTATCCTCCGATTGTGGAGAGAATTTTTTAAAATGGCGGAGTTTATTGGGCCTGAATTGCTTGACAAGGTGGAAGCAAATGATCAGGCGTTACTGAAGAAAATCACAGAAGAGAGCAGTTTCAGAGCTATGAAGAAAAAATCAGGAAACTGGGTAAGTAAAAACATTTGTTTATTTCGTAAACGTAGACATTGTTCTGAAAATATCGAAGAGAAATTCACTATTGTTGTGCAACCAACCTTATTCATTGATTGATCTATATTTCAATCTTGCGTTGAATTTAATGCTTCACATTGTAGACTTTCAACTGTCGTGTCCTTTTCCAACGCATACAATAACTGTGAGTAAAGATTGACATTAAACATTCTTTAAGGTCGCATGCAAACGACCTGATGACTTCCCTTTCGTTCGCAAAGGAATAATAGGAGATTGGAAAACTCATTTCACCAAAAAACAGAGCGACATGGTAGATAACAAAATGAAAGAATATGGGAAAAAATATCAAGGATTCGATCACATTTGGGACAAATACTCTCAACATTTGTCGTTCTAGGAAACGATGTCGAATCTACGAACCTTGGGTTAAATATACAGTACAAGCTTGTTAGCTTCAAGCTTTACTAAATTTCGCGATATCCGCATATTTAATTAGCAATTAAATCAGATCGAAATAACCGGAATTCCGAGCTTCCGCTATATATCGGTGCATAAATAAGCATTGTGTTCGTGGGACTGGGGTTAAGTTAGCGATTGATGTTTTTTTGCCTTGAAACTTGATACTGTGCTGTCAAACCCGAACAGAAATGTTCTGCGTGGCCCAACAAACCTGCAAGTTTGCAACCTTGCATACAATGCAGAAAAATTAAAATAGTCTGATACAGTCGCATGAACATAGGCTTGCTCGTCTAAGAATTCCTCAGAGGATACAAATGTAGCGGTATATACCTCAATGGTAATGACTTCAGATTCCGCATCGCCTGTTTGTGCATCTAAATATATCACTTGAAACATACGAGCTAACCTCACCAGCGCGCGTGTAAGGCGACGTCATCCCTTTTCAGTTTAGATAACAGAGTGTTTTGTGCAAACGAGATCACTTTTAGCTGACTTTTATATAGAGATTATAAATTTTGTTCGATGAGATGTATTTAGTGATGCACCAAAGCGAAGCTCCATAGAAAGCTTTCAGATATTCTTGAGGAGGAATTAAGTGGCTGAAATGGAAGGAAAGTAGTTTTTATAAGGCAACCTGAGCAATTCTTAATAATAGTAATATTGCTACAGTCATTGACAGGATGATGATGATGATGATGGAGTAGACTCTAATTGAAGGTCAACCAAATCGAGGCAGTTACCTACCTTTTTTATCAGCTGGTTCGATTGTGATGTTGTTCAACCCGACATATTCTGCTTTCGACTGCCATCTAGTGAGGATTTTGTGATGGTGCTCTTTAACACCATCTACTGTCAAGAAATGTTGCTGTTCCTTCCGGCGATGTCAATTCCCTTCGGGTTCTTCACTGTCTTGTTGTTCTGCCCTAGAAATGTTTTAATTAATTCTTTTTACCGTGAAATGGTATAAAATGAAACGTTTCTAGTCCTTCCTTGCTGAACGGTTCCGTCTGCTTATCTGCTATTAATAGAATTGATTTTGACAGATTGACCTTTTCGTATCTACCGGTAGTTGATTTTTCGTACACAAGTTCGTAGAAAAGGCACATCGTAATGACCGTAATTAAAATTTAATGGAACGTTGCTGTCAATGAGCAATGCGTTACTGGTAGACGGAATGGCGGAGCCTGTCATTCTGATAAAAGCGTCGAGAAGAGAAGATCTCATTTAGCATCGGGTTGAAAGAAAGCATGAGAATATAATACAAGGAAAACGCTCCTCGACGAATATTGCTATTATGGATTATGAACCCACTCTGAATGCTACTACTACAGGTGAATAGTGTTTATTGCTATACTGATATGCATTGGTGCGAAGAAATCAAATTAACTATAAATGGGTAATTAAAATAGTTTCTAATTCAGTAGTGTGGTCCGTCTGAAAACCTAGTTGCGTTAGGTTTGGGTGAGGGTAGTCAATCTTACCCATCAGAGAACTCACCCTAACCCAAACTCTCCTAACCTAACCTGGGTTTCAGAGCAACCGCAGTACTGCGTTATAATGACATTATTAATTATTCATACTTTATATTTAGTTTTATGTCTTGTCTTAATTCTGTCTTCTTATAAAGAGATGTTACATGTGAAGCAGCATCATACATAGCTTGTCTATGTGGTAGAAGTATCTACCCGCTAATAATCTAGTATTATGGTTCTCCCATAAAGCTAGTTACTTTTGTTTAGGTTAGAAAAGGTTAGGCTAGGTCTAACCCAACCTTACCTAAGTTACTTGTAATCTTATTAAATTAAGGGTAATTCGGATGAGCAAGGGTATACAGTATTTATGTATTTGCAAACGTAGATTGATACAGTTAATTTTCGTTATTAGTTGGTTATTAGAATTAGGACTATTTCTATGTGAATATATTTGCATACATTTTCTTAATTATATTATTATTACTTTCATTTTACATTCTAATGATATATTTAGTGTATGCTATGTATTGCCATTAGTATTATTGATTATTCAATTTTCGTAAATTATTTTCTTTATCATACGTTCCAGTATTTATTATTATTTGTTCTACCATCATATAATTTTAGTGTAATTAAATTTTACTATCCCTTAATTGAATTTGATGTTTTATTCAAAGGCCCACAATTAAAGTAATCATCATAAAAATGAGCGCTGTTATAAATATGCTAATTACCTTTAATTATATTACCTGATCTGATAATGTCTCTCATTGAATAAACATTCGTGGTTAATTCGTGACCTTTCTAGAATTAGAAAGTGTTAATAATAGTTTGATTGATTTTTTCTGTCTGCATTGACGAGACTTAGTCGAGGATTAACGGCAAAAATAACCTGTGATTTATTTTACGTTCAGGTATTCAAACAATGAATAATACATCGATTACTCCGATCTCTGAAATCGCTGCAAGGTCGGCAGCATTGATCGTCGTCACGCTGTTGTCGTTCTTTGGGAACTCATTGGTCTGTGTGACATTGTACAGGTATGAGTTATATGTGTTGACTCACTTGATTACTGCTGTTTTCCTGATTACTAATGATTTTTATCTTCCATATTTACATTTAGACGTCCGTACCTTCTTACCCCAAGCAACAAACTGGTGTTTAGTCTGACTACTTCAAACTTCGTCTTCTCTGTTCTCGTCCTTCCGTTCGTGATTACAGGAAGCATTACTGAAAAATGGCTTTTTGGAAGAGTTTGGTGCTCCATTACCGGATTCTTAACATTGCTTGTTATGGGTGCAAGTACTTTGATACTGGCTGCCATTGCTTTTGATAGGTGAGACATAATTTTATCTTCATTCAAAGTAAGAAAAAAATTCTAGAAATCAGCAAAAATAATATTCCGTTTTCATAGCACTGATAAATCTCATATAAAAGAATATTGTGAATCAAATTTATCCTTTCCTTTTCAAAGATACTATGCAATAGTTCATCCAATGCGTTATCCAAGTATTAGTACGGGTTTCCGTTCAACAATAGTCATCATAGTCTGTTGGGTTGTTGCTGCTGTTTGTGCTGCTCCTCCACTGTTCGGAGCTTGGTCAAGATTTGAATTTCAAGCTTCGAGGTGTGGATGCGTACCAATGTGGAATGAACAATTAAGCTTTGCAATTTTCTGGGTAAGTTATGCTTGTTATATTGAATTAATTATGAATATGTACATGGTAAATACATGGTCGGATTATTATAATAGGAAACTATTTCAAAAAATTAGAGCCCTTTCATAACGGATGTTACAGGCCCTGCTGCATTAGCTTAATCTGGCCCCTGGGTAATTAGAACTTGAAAGGTACATTTCAAACCACACAGACCTCTGATGGATGCTTACAAGCTTGAAAAAAAGCCGCTACGATTCACTGACTATCTTTTTGTTATAGATTTATTCAATGAGGGTTTTTGTGAATGATTTGATTCTTAATTTTATACACTGCAATATTGCTACTTGATTTTTACATATATTTTCTCATTCCAGTTCTTGTTCTGTTTCTTCACGCCGTATTTACTCATGATCGGCTGCTACGCATTTATTTTCAAGATCGCGAGAACAAAGACGAGACAGGTTCACTCAAGAATCGAAAGTCCGACTAGAGCTCCGAGGTAGAGGTTTCTTATTTCAACTAGCTTCATAGCATTTCCCCCTCATTATTTTTGAAAGTTTGCACCGTGCAGTAAACTAGCTATTTCTCAGACAGGCTGGGTTTTAAACCTGGCGAGGTGTAGTACAACTGTGGTTTATTAATCTTTTTGGTAATTGCATCCTATATATTATATGTGATATTCCATATTATAGGAATTTCGAGTGGATAAATAGAAAAACAAACAGACCCTGCGTTAGTAGTGCATTAATGTTTATCTGTTGAATACAATTTTGTTATTTAATTTCCATTGTGTATGTAGAGTATTTAGGATTTATCTAGAAAACTAGAACCTCAACATTTTATCATCACTTGTTGCCTTGACACCTCATTTTCATTTCAGTCAAAATCAATTTTTCTCCGACGACAGCTCATCATCCGATAGCGGTTCTTACACCGAGGTATCTGAGACCTTTCCAACCACTCGTGTCATTGGCTCAAATTCAAATGTGACTCTTTCCCATGGTAATCTTCACTAATGGGTTTTGTATGTTGCAGGAAATTGGAAATGATATAAAGTGCCCATGCGCCACTACTAATTAAAACATTGTTTATGAACCATACAACCGACTTCACAAAAATTTAATCATGTTTTTTATTTTAGTCCCTCGTCCAATTTTCCTTTATTTTAATCTTATGTAGCATGTATATTCTGATGTAATCCTATTTCACATGATGGTATGAGAACTGCTTCAAGTTCGTCATTTTGTTTACAGAGACTTTAATCCGGGAATATAGTAAAAGTGAATAAATATACCTCAGTTTTAGGAGTCTCATTACCAGTAATGGTTTGTATGGAAGTTTTAATGAACGTGGTTTACTGCCAAACTTAATGTACTTCAAATCGATAAAGTTCAATCTCTTCATAAATATTAGAATCAGAAAATAAATATCCCGTTGCAAGGCTCGAACTGAACTGAAATATAAAATAGTTTTATTTGAGTAATTATTCAGTAAGTTAATAAACATTTAATCGCTCTGTTTCAGTCAAGAATGGAAAAATCAAGACCAGAGCTGATGTCACCGATGCTGCATCGATGGAGGATTCCGGCATCATGGTTAGCGAAAGCAATGCGACTACAACACATCCTCCTCAATCAAATCAAAGCAGAAGAAAGAACTTGAATGGAAATGGTCAAATGAACTTGCCAAATCAGGTTAGTAAGAATTCTCAAACTTGCTCTGCTATAAAGTGAAAATGCATGAGGGAAGTAGTGACGAATAGTTTTGTGTTCATATGAATGAATAGAAGGACTATTCTAGGGCATTCTAAGTCTATTTCTAAAATTATTTGCCACAAGACAGAACAGGTATGCCACCAAATTTTTATCCAAGGTGATTTCCTTAATAACGTATTTTTAATAGTTGCTTACAGAAGCAGATGTGCGCTGTCAAATATTTACTTTACAAAACAGGCTGTGGCGTAAACGAAGGTTTTCTCTTGTGTAAAAATAATAATATTACTGCTAGTCTTTCATTACCATATTCCCAGGAGAATAGTTAAGGAATTTTAAATACAGAGCTGTAAAAATACTAAAGAAATAATAATTGTATATGGTTGCGTATTTTTGTTCTTACGCCATGTAGTTTTAATAGCAGATACCTGAAAATTCCTTCCTTTATCGAGAGAGTCGAGGTGATTGATATTTCTTAACAACGGCGTGTGTCTTAATTCCATATTTTAAAAAATATAATGAATGATGTCATGAGGTTTGAAAGTTGATGTACAAATTTTGATGCTGTGAAGTAGAAACTTCTCATGGTTTTTGTTTCTTGTTTAAGTGAGGCAGTGGTTTAATTAGGAGTTTGTGGAAAGAAATTTTTCCTAGTTCGTTTGAAAGTTGTAATTTTTGGAAAGACCAGTGTTTAACAGTTGTTATTATTGTGATTGTGATTCGCTGTGAATGTCCCTGTAATTTTCTCTTCTCCATCTGTGTTGAATTTTCAATGAAGTAGGGAATATTTTTAATTATGAATTGGTGTACCTATTTTTTGCTCTTATCAATATCAATTTTACTGGCCTCAGAGAGAGTATGTAAACTAACTGAAGATAATCAAATGTTGTTATTGAAAGGTGGTTTCTAAATGCATGGTTACTGGCATTCCAGGCTTGTACATCGAAAACCAGTTGCAGTATAGAACCATGTAATTAACTTCTTTCGGTAGCCGGATGCATCTTGCCTTCACCAGGTTATTTAGAGCACGTCAAACTCAAAAGATTTTCGCATTTTTGTTGCGGTTTATATGCACATTACATGGTTGTGCTCTATTAATAGTATCCATCCTTCCTGTATCTGTACCTAGTCCTGACACTAGTCATTCATTTTGTTCAAAGTCTTGAGCTATGTTTGACATGATGGAATTGCATGTTTTGACTAAAAATAATTCGTGTTTATGGTGTCAGCTTTGAACTCTGTTAGTGTTTTACTGGTTGCTAATAAGTGTTGTGTTTGCGCATCGCTATTCAGTCAATACACAGAACATTTATTAGAGAATATCTTCCCTTATTGTTGGTACTCATTAATTTGTTTTGTTCTTGCTACGATCGTTCACGGTAATACAATCATACTATACAATGTCCATGATGATGATTTGGAGTGCAATAATATTCATATGACGTAATACATTTAACTTATAACAATAGTATATTGTTGGATAAGCGTAACGGTAGTTGCATATCCTGCCTATATAATATTCCTTATTAACATCAAATTAATTAGAATCAGTTCCGTAATAGGATATGAAATAATTTTATATTGTTAACCCTTTATTAGTTTAATTGGTTGCGTTGGCTATATCGGCTATATAGACACATAGTTACTGGGTTAATAGTAAGTCGTATAGGTACCACCAGCTGCTATTTATTATTTTATAGAAAATGAATTCACACAGTTCATTTGTCATATACCGAGAACACTTCTATTGTCTTATGTTGTGGTACATGAGCTACACTTACTGCATTATTTGATGCTCACCAACTCAATAAGAATAAAAAGCAAACTAATCAAGGACCTGCATTAGTTGCTATTAAATCTCGATTTGAATCTTTCGGTTCGTTCAGTATTTGATGATTGCTCCGTGACTGGAAATGATAGAATTCTGCACTATTTCAATCATGGAATACCTAATAATAAAAGCATTACATAATCTTTAACACAAATAGGTGAGTGGCATTTCTACTTGTCAGTATCAGCAACCTCAAATATTTCTTTAAATCTAACAACCCATTATTACATCGGATAACACTCTTGAAGATGAATTGTTTAACTCATTTTTGTTCGCTCTTACAATTCTTTCTTTGTTTTGAAATCTGTGGCTTCGCGTTCAACGTAAGGAGCTTGTGGTCGCTAACATTTGCTTGCAACATGCATTTGAAATTGGAGTTCATTTGAAAAAGAGGTGAAAAATTGTTTAACCTTTAGTTTTAAGTTCGCTGAGATTTGAAAGGCTTATTCCTAGTTTTGCTTTGTCTGATGTTGCAACTACTTCCGTTACTACAAACAATTGGATAAATCAACAAAGGTCAAATGCTCTCCGAGTTCACACTTATTAAACATAACCAGGGATATTTGATAGTTGCGATCTAGGCAGACGCCGGTATTTTCCTATCCCATTAGATATTAAATTGCCGTATATGTGTTAATAGTCAGGACATAATGAGGGGTGTCCGTCGATAATATCTCTTGATTACGGGTTAGGGAAGTATTATCCTGTTAGCAATCGTTAATAATCCTTCCTCCAACCATCACGTCTACCCGATAATCGTTTCCGAATATTTCCGGAAAAAGTCACCGAGTTCTTTGTACTATCATTTTGGCAACGATAGACTGTGGGTATGGTGGAATTATTCTTCATTGATGCTGTGAATATTCTGAATTAATGATTATATCCAGACTATGCCAATTTTAATGTTTCAAATTGCATTTATAATTAATGAAATTCTCACTCTCATTAGCCAAATTTCCCTGAGAGGGTATCGAAAAAATTCTAGACCTAAACTTGACTTGAGGCATACTAACTCATGTAACCTTTCGCTGACACAGCCATTTGTTTATTTAGTAAATAAATACCTTAGTTTGATAAATACATCGTTGAAAATGATCTATCACCTTTATATATTCGTGTTTTGTTTCGTGAAATGTCATGTGGAGAGAGACAACTGTGAAATTGCTTTCTAAAATTAGAATTTCTCCTTCCATTATAGAAAATTGGACGAAGATCCGAGTTTTCATTTGCGCGTTAGTGAATTTGATCCGAGTCGTCAACATCTATAATTCAGTTGGTCTATAAATAGCATTTATATAATCCTTATGATACGAGCTCACAGATTAACACACTCACTGCTTTTGGAGCATGAGACACAACTTGGTGAGACTGAAATAATTGTGAATGTCTTGTAATAATTACATGGATTTCCACTTGGGTTTCGAACAATAGGAATGTCTTGCAGCTGAAACAGAAATTTTCTCGGGTCACCTTCAACTAGGGGTTTTGGGGGGAAGTTAGTTACTATGGAACTGATTTACATATTCTATCTGTCAAGTGCAGTATTTGATAGCGCAGTAAAATACCACATTGCTATTTTGTGGAAGCATTTCACATTTTACGAGTATTTTATTAGAATTGGTCCTTGACTATAATCTTCTAGTGTTATCTGCAAACAATCTTTTTTTATGGCCCACCATGTTTGATCTTCCTCACGATGTGAGGTCTCAATTGTTTTTCGTTTATTTATACTTTTTTTAAGTCGTGTCATAAACTCAGTTCGTTTATAGTGGAGGTCAACATTGCTTACTTGAGTCTCAACTTTTGTATCTGGAGAAGATTGTTGTTTATCAAAACTGGCTGCTGTAATTACCTAGGACTCTTGTTGTGATTTTATTTTGGCATTGGTTAAACCTTAAGGCTGAAACAGATGATTCACACTTGTAAGATTAGCGGTTGTTCTCTTTTCATCATCATTGTAGCTAGTATTGTAATGATTCATATCATTTTCGGGGCAGAACTCAGGAGAAATTTACTTTTGAAGCCATGAGTAATAAATATTAATAATTTATAGTTTAAATATTTATGTCATTTATATTATTTAAATTATAATCTGATATTGCTTGTGTGAAGGCTGGAACATTTTTAGTGGGTTTGGAACCCGCAGGCCAGGGCTACCGTACCTCAATTCCCAAGGCGCATGTGGTGCATGGAAACGTTCAACATTTTGAATAAGCCCTTTGTTCATGTATTTCAATTAATATTGACATTAAACATGCGAGGATTTCACACTCATAATCTTCCTTACATGAATATTAAATGTGTGTAAAAACTTGCATTAACAAATTCATATTTAATGATGGAGATCACTTTGGCATACTTTACACAGCGAGTGCATTTTCGCGAATGTCTAGCATTTGAAGTACGAGAAACCAATTTACAGCAATATACAGAAGATTTCATATAATCACTCGTTGTCCAAAGATGTTCAAATAAGGGATTCTCAACTCATAAGATTTCAAAAAGATAAATCTCTTCGCTTGAGATCAACAGGGTTAAGTGGACTAAGAGTACAATTTCATTATTCATATTTATAGTTTTATTCGTACGCTCATGTGTTTGCCTTTTCGTTGAGTTTTAAGTGCGGCATAGTGTGTTTATCGATGCACTCATGCCTGGAGGTGATTTTGAGAACAGTTTGTTTAGAGATCGATACTGGTTTTGTAATTAAAATGTTTTTCTAATTATCTGTTTTATTAGCTGAAATTCAAATATAGGATTCTAAGAAAATTTAATAGTTTTGCGGTTCTAGACATCACTTAAACCTGGTTAGAAGGGATGTTAAATATCCGGTTTTTCAATTATTTTTCTTATTGGATGGTAGGCCACAC
>QXVX01009212.1:0-11663 GCA_013436065.1 Halocynthia aurantium | reverse complement strand
GTAATGCTATTAGACTACAATTTCACTGGGTAGGAGTAACAGTTGAAATCGCATCTTTTGCTTTGAGGTTGCGTAGAGAGAAAATTGCGCACTCCCGGGCTTAACCCTTTGGCCAACGAGAAAACGGAAGAAACCGTTCGCCTACCTACTACTAATTACGCGTAAAGCACGTAATCGAACAACAGATTTGGCGCATTTTCTATTGCGCAGTTAGTAGTCACTTTGTAAGTACGTAGTAAAGCTGGATTTTCCTGCGAGTTATACATCGGAGCGGGTTATCTAAGAAATTTGAAACGAAAATGGTTGTTTTTGCAAGGGTGCGGATTATACACGGTAAGGGTTATACACCCGAAAGTACGGTAATTTATAGTTCAAATATTTATGTCAGTCATATTATTTAAATTATAATCTGATATTGCTTGTGTGAAGGCTGGAACATTTTTAGTGGGTTTGGAACCCGCAGGCCAGGGCTACCGTACCTCAATTCCCAAGGCGCATGTGGTGCATGGAAACGTTCAACATTTTGAATAAGCCCTTTGTTCATGTATTTCAATTAATATTGACATTAAACATGCGAGGATTTCACACTCATAATCTTCCTTACATGAATATTAAATGTGTGTAAAAACTTGCATTAACAAATTCATATTTAATGATGGAGATCACTTTGGCATACTTTACACAGCGAGTGCATTTTCGCGAATGTCTAGCATTTGAAGTACGAGAAACCAATTTACAGCAATATACAGAAGATTTCATATAATCACTCGTTGTCCAAAGATGTTCAAATAAGGGATTCTCAACTTATAAGATTTCAAAAAGATAAATCTCTTTGCTTGAGATCAACAGGGTTAAGTGGACTTAGAGTACAATTTCATTATTCATATTTATAGTTTTATTCGTACGCTCATGTGTTTGCCTTTTCGTTGAGTTTTAAGTGCGGCATAGTGTGTTTATCGATGCACTCATGCCTGGAGGTGATTTTGAGAACAGTTTGTTTAGAGATCGATACTGGTTTTGTAATTAAAATGTTTTTCTAATTATCTGTTTTATTAGCTGAAATTCAAATATAGGATTCTAAGAAAATTTAATAGTTTTGCGGTTCTAGACATCACTTAAACCTGGTTAGAAGGGATGTTAAATATCCGGTTTTTCAATTATTTTTCTTATTGGATGGTAGGCCACACACTACTCTGCTTGTTCATAGTGTGATGTGCCTTAAATGGTCCTAATGTTTTCTCAATGTGAAAATAATAAATGCCTTTATATGTGAAATATTTCGCCCCATTATTATTATTATTATTAGAGAAGTTGGGTGTACTGTACGATGCTTGGTTCTCAAAATTTTGTGTGGGGCTGGTAATCCACTGTTGATGGTATACCAGTAGATCACTTATAGTAGGAATGGCCAAAGCATCAAGGTAGTTGGATTATGATGAAATATATAAATGAACTCATCCTAGAGAAATTGCATCTGGTCAATCAATGCCTGACTTAAGGTGTCAAATACCTTACAATCCTATTTTCCATCCATTGATTTGCTCATTACCACCATCTAGTGATAACTCTATTTCTAAGGATCAATACTATTCAACTGAATATATTCACTTTTGACGAACTAATTTTAACCCATAATATACCGATGTTTTTTATAATATACCAACAAGCTCTACTATTTAATCACACATTTTTAATTGAAGTTAAATTCTTTGATTGGTAAGATGCTTGCTAGTAGTACAGCGTTCAGTTCAGTATATTGTGGGGATCAAAAATAAAGTACATATTTTGTCATTTCCTTTACACATTTAGCAATGAAAATAATATATCTCAGCTCGTCTCCTCTCAGTAGTAAATAAAAATTACTCCTGAAGCTCAAATAATGGCTGGAAATTCATGAGCTCTATCATAAATTACTATCGTACTATAATTGAACCATGCTTAGCTAAAAACCATTAGTCATCTTTAATTATGGTACACCTCACACGTGTGTAATTACATGCTGAACTTCAATACTGTGAAGAGCGTTCTTGGGAATGCTTTATCATCCATTTTCAAAGTTTATTATCGTTCATATGTTCATGTGATCTGTATGACCACTGCTCTCCCATCCAGCAATGTTGTAGAACTCAGCCATGCTCCTAACTAAACTACAAAGTTTGAATTACTCCAAAGTAAATTCTAAACTGATCACCTATTATAGTCTTATATGAAACATGTTCATTTCAAGTGGCTGAAAAATCATGACTGTGTGTTCATCATAGTAGCTTTATTTATCTGTACTATTCATAGTCGGACCAGAATATAATATCACCGGCTATTTAAAAAAAAAGGATATAGCTTCTGCAATAAGAAATGAGGATATTTGCTAACAGCTTTTCCTATATACTCTCTGAAATCATTCATTGAGCTTTGTTCACGATCGACAGCATCCACCAGATTTGATTCTTGTTGTTTTTCAGCTGTAAATATCAGAGATTTAATGATTCATGTGTAATATAATTAGTCAGTCTCAGGTCTCATTGCTTTATTATTATTTCAATTGTTTATTCAATTCTCTTACCTTAATGTAGGATTGAACTGCATTAGACTGGAGTACTTCAACTCCGTATGTCTTTCCATTTTTTGTTACAGAAATTTGGCTGAAGATGTTCAGATAATCTTGAGGGTTCCTGTAATATGTTGGATCAAATTCCGGCCTTTGCATGTTCCCTGAATGTATAAAAATAGGTTGTAAGTTCTTTCGTTCTCTCGTCGCATGAGCTTTAATTATACTTGCCCGCTCTATGGAAACATGATTCGCGGATGAAGATCCTTCCATCACTTTGTGACCATTGGATTATATTGCTTAAGAGAGTTTTGACTTCTTGTTCGCTCAGATACATGAGCAACCAGTTTGTGAATATCAAGTCGAAACTAAGATTTAGAAATTTCTATGTTTTAAATTCTTACTAATGGAAGAATTCGGTAAAAATCAGATCTATTACCGAGTCCAAAGCCCAATTCAAGTAAAAATTGAAGAAAAGGATGAACTCTCATATGCTCCTAGAAGGGAACTCTATAGTCATTGAATATTTTAATTGCTTTAAGGATCATGAAATGATTATGTTTTATTACTCGTTGTTGTTGAAGTTTAGTTTGAGTGCATCTGCACATATGAGTTCCACATTCTCCTTGTGTCCGTTCTGTTTCCTGTTTTCATTGATGAATTTTTCCATGAAATCGACGGCCACCACTGATTTTGCCTCTTGCGCCAATGCGTTTGTAAAACGTCTAAACAAGAATTTCTTTGACTGAATTACCAGTAAATAGTTTGTAATATTGCAGCACATTCATTCAGTCCATGCTTATTGGACTTCAAATACTACTCTTACCCAATCCCTGCACCAAGCTCCAGTATCCTTTTAGTCTTTAGATTTGGCAAGAGATCTACAATCTCGTTCACTTCAATATCTGATATAGTATCTGCTTTCGTGTCAAGTAACATCTCTGTCAAGTCTCCATTTTGAGAATGTTCTTGCCAGAACTGAAGCATTTTATTGCGAACCTCTTGTTCAATATGTTCAGTCATTTTTGCTCCCTTAATAATGCAACGAAGTAACTACTTAGATATTTCAGATATAAATAACTTGAACTTGAAAGGAATACTGGAAAAAGGAATAAGAGAAAATTAGACATTACGTAACTTTCGTGGAATAATTAATAATAATATAGTGTTTAACAATTGCATTACTAAGGAAAAATTTGGCCGGTCATTAACTAGATTGTAGTCTAATTTGGTGATTGAGATGGGTCACCGAATAAGGTCAACAAATAAGAACGATTTCGATTGCC
Source organism: Halocynthia aurantium (assembly GCA_013436065.1). Classification (NCBI taxonomy): domain Eukaryota; kingdom Metazoa; phylum Chordata; class Ascidiacea; order Stolidobranchia; family Pyuridae; genus Halocynthia; species Halocynthia aurantium. The sequence continues at coordinate 7,832 of QXVX01009212.1, read as the reverse complement.
TTCGGAATGTCAGTATTTTTGTCTCGAGACAGAAAACATGAAATTCTCTAAATACTAATTCAAATATTTTAATTACCTGTCTTTTCATTCTTAACCCTTACCTTACTGGGAAGCAAAACACAGTAAAAGCCACTTCAAAGAACATAATTTTCGTATCTACACTTGGTAAACTTAGCAGGTGTTCCTATCAAAATTTTCTACCTTTTTCTCTACTGTCTTATTTAATTCAAATCCTGTTTAATTCTCTTTCTAAGATATCAAGTTTATAATCTGACATAAAACATTCTGTAAGTTCAAATGTATTTCTTTCTCAGGTCGAAAGCAAAGACTCGCCAAAATGGAACGGACGTAAAGGATCCACTGTTTCGGTCGATAACGAACAAAGTATTGATGCAGAGAGACAGTTGCAATTACAGTCATCAAGTATGTTGTAATTATTTATTTTCCATCGAACCATTTTTTCGATACTTAATTACTGTGATTATTTATACAGTTTTCATGTTGTTGCCCTCTGGTAAGATCGATCGAGTCTCTCCTTAAATAGTACAGGAGTAAATTTGTTTGAATGTAAATTACTAAAGATAAGTAGAAAGGATGTATGGGCAGTTGTGAGAGGGATTTTAATTGAGACACAGCACTCATCCATTATCTTACAATTCCTATTTACCACAAATTTAATGTTACAATTCAAGCGTATTAATAATTCAATTGAGGTAAAGTTTACTTTTTATTCAATTTGGGGTCCCCTTGTGCCCGGGGTTGAAGTGTAAGTGGCTTGCTCACTGGATGGCAGGATTTTGTATGTCTCACTAATGAATAAAAAAATGAAATGAAAATGAAAAGGGGATTTAGATGAATGAAATAGAATGATGTCATTTTAAAATTCATATAAAACTACCGGTAGTTACAAGGTTTCCATATCAACTGTACTATAGCTGTACTTTAATATCCTTTATTACAACAATAGGGAAATCATCAAATGCTTCTATCGTTTCATCAACATCACAAGTTCTTCGCCGAACATCACTCGCCTTCTCTGCTGTTAAATATTATAGTAATCAAATGAAGGCAAGTTCGAAATTTCTCTTTATTTACTTCCTTTTGAATATTTATAGGATGCGAGTCATCGGATGGCCATCAGAGTAAGCATTTGGCAATCTACTATTTTGATAATGATGTATATTAAAAAAAATTCATTAATCACTGACAACGTGAATTGTACTGGATCTGTATATATAAAGAAAACCTCATCCTCCTCCTGCCTTAAATCCTAAAGAATGTTTTCTAATAAAATGAATTATCTACTAAATGGTAATATAGCTATCGTCAATCAGAAATCAGAAGAAAAGTGTCTGGTCACGATCACTGCTCTTTTGTTCACACAAATATAGTGCGTGACATGGCGCTGGACGATCGCAACGTCTGTGGCCACGTAATGAAAACTAGTCACACTGTGCTGCAAGTTTAAACAATGAAGACATGCAGTTGGAAATTATGCCGGGAAATGTATCAACAACTGTAATTTGTTTTTCCAGGCAGTCTTCACGATCGCATTCATTCTGGGAATTCTTCTGCTCACAATGGGTCCATTTGTCATCACGTCACTGACTGAAGCAGCCTCAGGTCAATCCGATGAAGGGATTCCTTGGGTTTCACCCATACCTCGAATCACCCTGTCAATATCCACTTGTTTTATGTATTTGACGTGAGTTCACTCATCGTTTATGTTGAACAATTCTTATTTATCGGTAGAATGTTGACTTCCAAACATTTATTCTTGTCTTCTGCTGTTACAGCTGTGTTTATTATCCATTGATTTATGGATTGTGGAATCGTACTGTTAGAAAAGAAATGAAACATTTGCTCTGTGGTCAAAGACATTATGAACATCAACAGCTCACAAGAAAAACAAGAATTTTAAGTTTGACCACTCATATCCAAGGTATGCTGCAGTTTTCAGATAAAAATATACTGTAAACTTTTGTATATTTGAAGTATGGTACACGTCCCAGGTGCTACAAGAAACTCACTCTGAGCATAAATCATAGATCAATTTGCATCAATGAAAGCAGTTGTAATTTTGTGTTATTTGAAAGATTAACCAACTTTGTATTTTTTAAGGGGATTTGTGGTTAAGGTGTCTTATATATGAGTTCCTGATGTTTTAGAAAGGGTCACAGTTTGAATGTTTGCTATATGCTCTATTGTAGATACACACACACACCTACTGTCAGAAGGTTATAATCGCCTGATAACACCTGAAAAGAATTTTCCCTGTAGACATGCCATTGTTTGTGCTATCAGTATATTTAATGAAGATAAAATATCAGTAGTCATCTTATCTTATCTAACTTATCAATAGATCTCGGAATGTCACCCGGTCTCACTGCTGCCATCATTGGGGAATCCGACCCGATACCATTTAACAGGAATCTCTGCGGAGAGGGAAATAATCGTTTTCGTGCTTCAACGAGACATGCGACAAGTTCAAAAAACAAAAACGCTGCTTCAACAAAGCGCAGACACACGTTACATACTATCTCAACTGGATCATTACTGCCACAAGTGGCCAATGATGCCTCTTCGCAGGGAAATCCTAGAATTCGACGAAACGGAGGGATTTCGAGACTACGCCGCGAGGCTCTTGATGGTACGTACAATTCCGAATTCTACAAGAATTTGCTTTACAAGTTGCTTGATTCGCTTAAAATCTCATTAAGTTTGTGATCATCAAATGATACAAAATCTGTAGCTCATGGATCTCAACCTATACGACTGAAAATGATCCGTGTAAACTGTTCTATCTCATAAATGAATTAGAAACTGTGTGTGTGTGGATGTTTGTGTGCGCATAACTACTAGGGTTTCTGACTCGGCACTCTGAAAATTTGCACAAGGGGTCTGTTATTGATGCTGAAGTATTGTGGTACTAATAATTATCTGCTGTAATTATCTATCTATATCTGTGTGAATATGCTATCTACATCTACTTCTTTTACAATGTTACCATCTTCTACCATTTACCGAGTAATAATTTAAAGATTACGTAAGTTCGTAAGCATCAAATAATTCACAAACTCTAGCTCACGGGCCTCGACCTAAAATAGTTGCAAAAATTTAATAAACCTCTACCATAAAATATCCAGCATCGAACTTGCACAGCTCTCAATTAAATCATATTTCAGGCCTTTCCAATATCGGCGTGATTGCTGAAGAATCGGACCAAGATGAGACTTCAAATAATTCAAATCAAAGCAGCAATCAACAAAGATGGAGAAGAGGGTTCGGAGTTCAAACTATCTCTGGTTCTATTCCTGACTTAAGTAAGTAATGGTACCTTTAGAAAGGTTTGCAATTATAAATTATTTAAGATTATGACTCCATGAATGCCATGATTGAACCCCCTTATTCAGGGCATGGTGTTTTTCCTTTATAAAATTTCGATGGTGGTACACTGAGACCAAAATGGTTTACATCTCAATAAGCCCAAACTGGTTGTTTGTATTCTAACAGTGCCTGTATTATAAGACTTATGAAGAATTTGTCAGCGTAACTGTTAATATTGCCACAATCACTAAAAATAGCCTTTGAATGAGTCGCTAATTAACCTGTAGTGCGTGTTTCACTGTCAATATCAACATTTACCATGTCTATAAAGTCTGTACTTTGATCACTCTGTCTTAAGTTATGGATCCAAGTCAGGGTCTGTATTATACATGGTTATAGAACAATTTTAGCTATCTAGACATCATAGACCTTCAATTCTATCATGTGTCATCCCAGATAGACGAGAAATCCAAATGAACCATTGGATTATTTCCTTTAATAAAAAATTATATTTCATTTTATTTCCCAGCAAAGATTCCTTCATCCAGTGGATATAAGATGAGACTACAGACTAAAGATGACATCCTCGTACCGGTCTCTTATCCTCATCCGCTGAACAATCATGATTCTATGAAGCTTCAAGGACGAGTACGAGAGAAGCCAGCAACATCAGGTTTACTTGAGTTAAGTTCTTCTGAAGTTCTTAACAGCGAAGCACTGTCATCTGCGCTTCTCTTTGCTGGCTACAATAGAAATAAACGTTGTGTCCTTCACCCATTACAATCAGCTCAAAGCAAGATGACACCCGCTGTTTTATCTGACAATAATGATAATCCTTTGAAGGAGAATATACAGGAAGCAGAGATTTGGGTACATCGACCTTCATCTCCTGAGAATTTATCTCCACAAAAATTAATTCAAAGTACCTCAGAAAACCATCGATTTGAAAACCTAACTATTGAGAGAGACACCATGTCTATAATCACACAAGGACGCCTTCACGGGTCAAATCTAATACATTTAGAGGCAGGAGAGCCTACCAAAGTTGTCCAGTGGTCGCCAAATCAATTCGTTGATTTTTTTGCTTCCTCAGTCGCATACGGTGTAGTTGAAGCTGGAAAAGCTCGCTTGAAAGAAGATGATCAAACAAGAAGTTGAAGCACTAGGATTAATTCCTACTGGAGACTGATATTCCGTTAAAGAGCGAAATCAGATTTCAGAACTAGAGGTAACATCCAATGGGGTATTGCCTATAGCAAGCACTGAGATTGCAATCCTGTCCAAACATCTGACCCCCGACCCCTACAGAAACTTCATCATAATATTAACTCAGAAAAACAAGTCAAGCTCTTCAATCTTTGAATTAACTAATCCTGGCACACCATGAAAATTACTACTGAGCTGTCCATGCTTCCACTTACGCAATTTATGATCACAATCTGATGTCTTGTCTGACTTTACCGGCAAGTCAGTGTTAGGTACGTCAGTGGTTGCCTTCAGGCTATATTATTTAGTTAATAATGTTGGCTAGATGTCCAGATTCTTTTCTTAGATAATTTCCCTGTATGAACCACAGATACCTAGCCAGTATTTCTTTCTATAAGATATCAATTGCACAGAGGGAATGTGTTACCATACGGCATAGTCCTGATTAGCAGAGAGTTTCTGCTCTAAAATTTACTGCTACTGATAATATTGAACATTGCACATTTTACTTAGCAACTTAATGGTGCTTTTATGAAGCTATTTATTCCTAGGCATTTATAGTAAGTTTGGAAACTCGACTGCAGTGGATTTTAACCTTGAGTCATCTCAAACACTTTTAAAAACTGGTGAAAGCTCTGAACAATGAATATATTTTATTTAATTGAAAAAACGGGAACTGTAATTTTTGCCCAAAATATAATTTCAATGACATGATTGTTGTTGTTTGTGGAGGCGGGTCGTATTTTAAATTTTCACGAACCCCCTGGAGCTCATCCACTGACTCCAGGTTAAGAACCCCTGTATGTACTGTGATCAGCATACTCTGATTACCAAAAACTTCTTCAATACCATTCGATAGAACAAATTCTACCTCGCATACATCACACACGCCTTGATTCTGAAACCATAACTTCGTCGTCCCATTTGCTACAAAAGCACATAATAATCCTACTGCCATATTACTGCTAATCCTGCCATATTACCACAGGTAATTTCTATGCTATTTCTTCATTATGCAACACAGTTAGGTATTCCAGTAATAAGTAAATAATGTAGTGTAAATTCAGTTAAAGTTAGATCTACCCAGCGATGGGATTTAAGTTTCCAATTTTTGTTAAACATTTCAGGAACTGGTTCTGCAAACTTTTGTAATTTTAGTAACAGGTTCGAATCCCATCACTGGTCATATCTATCATGGTAATATTCCTTGTATTTCAATCATACATCTACTGAACCTAATGCTGTCCTGGGTCAAAATTGCAAACTTGCTCACAACTTCCATCCATGTTAAATTGCACAATTTATTTCTACATGAAAAACAATATTTTTTTTACAGCAATTGTAAGCCTTTGAGCTGACACCTTACATTTTATTTCTTTGTTGTTGATCACCAGTGTGGCCCCAGGCCTACCGAATGCAATTAACACAACCTACTTTCTAAAATACAAACAGTACTGATAACGAGATCTTAGTAGCATAGCTTTTGAAATGCAGTTTAATTTTTTCTCTTTACTATTCCAAACCAATTGTTACTAGTAACTTGCCATGGTATATATATATGCACATATACATACACAGTCACAAATCATATCAAAGATATTGCAGTAGTTTATAGCAATTTTTGCCTCTATCGTTTACTGACTTGGACCAGTGTTGAATTGAATGTATTTACCATTCCCCATTGAAACATATTGATTAGTATTCACTAGTATTAAATACTATTATACAGTACTGCCATATAGAGTAGAATATAGCTACTTCATTATACTGCTTACTTCAACTGTTCTTTATTCGGTTTTATTGAGTATCAGTCTCGACACTTTCAATAAGCTATCTACCATGTAATTTTCAATATTTAATAATGAAAGTAGATTACTCTCGATGCCAATGAGTACTCCTATATTATATAAACCTACCAAAATCTAATTCTGAGTGCAAGGTTGAAATCATGATCATTTACTGTATTCATTGTTTTTTCTGCAGTTAATGTTCCCGTGCTCTGCGGTTATTGTTGCTAGAATATGTAATTTGCTTATTTGTATAATTATGGCCACTTTTACTCGAATTGCCAAGTGCTTCTATCTTGCCAAGTTACAAGGGATGCATAATATGGAATAGGAAAATGGATAGTAGGTAAAGGAATAACAGCGAACCAGTAAATCACATTTTTACTTTTATGAAATTGTATGAATACTCTAGTTAAGCAGTGAATTGGGTATGCCGATGTTCTTGTTCTTTGTTGCACTTTTTTCATTGCATATGTTATTCTATACAGCACGATTAAGAAGCCAATTCTTCCTGAGTACAGCTCCACATGGTACTTTGATTAATAAGTATTATATCACAAAATCTTTTTGCTTTTTATCAAGCGACTGAGTCATAAATAATTTTTACTGCTTTTTTATTGTTTTTCTGTATCTGTTCCTTCGTTTCTTTACTTTAAAAGGTACTATTTTAACAAAAAAACATTTTTGAATACACAATCGAGTTGAAATGTCTTCAGTTTAACTGTCATAACATCATACTCGAAAGTTTGTATATGGGTTACTGCTACCTGACACCTCAGTGCCTAGAGGAGAAATTTTATCAAGAGGTACAAAGTTTTTTCGGCCCCCTTTTCTTTTCCGTTTATGCACAAACTCTATTATATGCCGCATTTCTTCAAGTATAAGCCATAGGTGGTGACTTGAAAAGTGGATTACGGTGCTGCTAGTTTGCAGTACTTCTAACAATTATATATATGGAATTTATGTTAAATTCTGCATTCATTGATATGTTATTTACAGTGGTGCCTCGTACTTCGTACTTAATCCGTCTCGTGAGGCCGAATTATTTGAAGTCCGAATCCGTTTTCCACATTTGAAATTATGGAAAGTGAATTAATCCGATGCCAGGCATGAATGCATGACATGTGTCATGTGTAGTAATTAGTGTCCACATGTGTGTTAGCATATTTGGGTGATTAGATAAGATTAAAGTCCATTTATATTCGTTTATAGATCAGTAACTCTGAAGCGATCCTTTCTAATGTACATAAACCGGCTCGAACTCCGGCGGTTCACGTAACCCTGGTGAATTAAGGCGAGTATTTATTATTCGATAAAAAAATTATTCAGAAAGATTTTTGAGCTCTGAATTATTCAATACAACTGGAAGGGTTTTGGAACTTTCTCAGGTAGGTAAAATGCCTTTTACTTGACTTAAATCACAGAAGAACTTGTTGACTTGAAATAGCATTTTATACCGGTAATATTATATTTTATTATTATGGAATTAGTGATATAGGGAGTAGAATTTTG
>QXVX01009206.1:0-26559 GCA_013436065.1 Halocynthia aurantium | reverse complement strand
TTTCCTAAATAACATAAATACATTGCTGCATTCGTAGCATTCCAGCCTGTTTATCGTCATCTCTTAGTTGCTATCCGAACTCGACTGCAGGCATACGTTTTGTGTTATGGATTATCTCATAAGTTCAAGTTCACCTCATACCATATATAGCTCTCCTACACGTAAATATTTCTTCTCTAAGTAGGAAGGTTATTTTGAAATGAGATTTTTTCGTCTTTGGGGACAATCAGTTACGTATTTGCAAAGAATTTAATAATGTACTGTACTGTAAGAATGCGTTATAAGTTCCTGGATTTGTGTGCGATTGCACAGAGACTGATGAAGCCTCACATACATTTCCCGACTGCTATCTTGGCATTCAATTACTGCTATTATTTAAGTAATTCGTTAGTAAATATTTTTCTCTGTAAACTATCTGAGTAGGATAGGATCGTGAGTACTCTCTGATTTCGATTTTTCCCGAAATTCTGGGTCGCTATAAAAAAATGTTTGGGGCCCACTGGATTAGAGGGACCCATACGAAAGAAAACACCAATAGCCTTAGGGAATCCTGACCCAGGTCGTGGAGGCGATATGATTTTAAACAAGATGCCCCGGGAGCCCGCGAACGCCCCGGGACTACTCTAACGCTCCAAGAATTATTTCATATATGACGTAATGAATTGATGATGTCATCTTGTGTTGGATCGTAGCTTGTTCACTTTAGAAATTCGATCTAGCGTCACTAAGTCTTTCAAACTGCTTAAAATAGTTTTGAGATGAAAGCAAGTGAACAACGTTAATTAATCAAGATAGTTCCGCAGACTTAACTTGCTTTGGATGACAGCCAAGTCTGGCTCCCGAAATCTTGCGATATTTTGTATTCTGTGAAGGTTCCAGATATTCCCTGGGTTGAACGTACCCGCCAAATGGTCCCGGTTTTTAAATTTGTCCTCCAATTTTAAGAGATACAATTCCGCAAACCTCTTGCAGACCTCATTCAGATCTATTGACACGACCTTATTCTACTGTTAACTGCTCAATCTTCGTTATGTGCTACGATATTATAGTTCCATGCCTCTTTATGCGCCTGCGCAGTCTGATTCCACATCTGTATAACTGATTACACTTCATCTTGAATTAGGTAGTTTATTATGGAAAGCTAATTTTAGGCTGAAACCCAACTGCAGTTAAACATTTTCTACTACTGAAATAACCGGTGCTTATTGCTACATAGTCGGTGTAAGGAGGGATCTACCCAGTGCTACGAGAAATATTATATTCGTGTGTAAGGAATGACATGATATGCACATCGAGGTAAATGGAAATGATTTAATATTTAATTTTAAAGTCTAACACTTCCATGTCTTCATTGTTTTGTTATTGGTAAGTATGGTATAATCATACACAGCTTATGCCTCAATCCCCGTGATCTTCAATCTTCACAACGTACTTCTCCTGTACTAATGATGCGCTGCTTGCCAACATTTATGAAAGCGGATGTGATTTCAATCGAACACATTCCTTGCGCTATCGGCACTCTAACCCCTGTCTGCCCGTCTGGCGATAAGGTCACGGTTTTTAGCAAGCAAAAAAACTTTGATTCTTTGACCGTTTGTGCTTTTCGTTGAAAGAGGAAGCTTAGCAAACAGTTCGATGTATTGTCTACATGGCTGTGCTATGTTATAGAAAATGGGAATGTGTTGAAATGTGTCCAAGTATCACAGTAAACAGCGAGTTGGCACGCGGTAAGTTCAGTCAATTTGATTAAAGGCATTACCACCGGCTTAGGAGATCCACGAGTTCAAAAATCTGTGAATAGCAAAAGCTCACAATGTTGTTCACAGTTTTGTCTGTGAAACCAGGATTAGCTGCTGTGAAAGGTTCAGTATGATTGAAGGATAGTAATGTATGTTAGGAGAATTGTTTAGGAGGTGTAACCCATGTGATTCCAAGGCATTTCTAATGCGCACCTAGAGATATCTTGTGTCACACAGTTTGGGATATAGTGATCTAGAGCAGAGGTGTGCGACCTGCGGCCCGCGGGAAGATGCAGTTTTTGAATAGAGTACGGCCCGTAACAGGAATTCAGTGCCACTGTTTTCAACGGTATATGAATAACGAAGCGAAGCGTCTAAAGGTGATATATTTTATTTACAAGAAAACCAAATCGATTTATTTATGCCAGTCACTAGTGACTAGTAGATAGTCGATGTGGAAGGAAAGTGCGGCCCGCCGTCTAATCCGGTAAAATGTATTTGACCCGGTGTAACAGGCCAGAGTATACCCGGGTATAAACATTTTATACCCCGGGTATATTCTGGCCTAGGCCAGAGTATACCTCCCTTGTGTTTTAATAACTAAGTCGGTATTTCTAGTCCACAATATACCTCTCTAGTCCAGAGTATACCTAGTAGACCAGATACATATTTCTTCCAGTCCCTCCTTATATGCGAAAAATTTCGCACTTATGCGTGAGTTATTTGCGAGATGCTGCGAGATCGTTGTGTGGTTGAAATAGTTCTGAGGAAGTTCAACTCACCTTCCTGATAGTTCTATTAGTCTCCCTTCACCTCTACCTGTGTTTAATGACCCTGACGACCTACAACCCTTAACCTCATCCATGTAACCCCGCCCAAACACTCGTCCCCGGAGCGTGCACACCTGATTACACTCATTATGCTTTCAATGTACCTACTAATGTTGAATAGTAGCATTATAATATTTTATATTGCCCCGTGGTGATGTATTTATGTCTTTTTGGTATGAAATGGTTTCAAAGAAATGCATAAACTGAATTTTCTTATTTTTCTGGCTCCACCAGAAAAAAAACTAATTTTATACAGAAATGAGTTCAGGCTATTGGCCCGGCCCTCCACAATATTTTATTTCCTTCATGTGGCCCCCTGGGAGAAATAATTGCCCACTCCTTGACTAGAGTGTAAATATAGATGGTAATCTGTCAGGTATAATGTCAGAATACGAGCCCATTTCTGAGCTTTTCAGTTAGATGTCAGTTGTCGAGATATCTGTTTTGGTTTGTGTGTTATATTTATAAGTAAATGTGGATCTTGTTGCCGCGAGTCAAACTGTAATTGACACTAAGCTATAACCAAGTACTTAGAAGAGTTTATGAACGAAATCTGAGATGCGGTTTGCTCATTTTTATTAAGATTCACTCAGAATAAATGCCAGACAATACACGGCAGCCAAATACATTGACGAAATTCCATCTCTATACAATCCTGTCAATAGAATTATGTTGGGGCTTATCTACTAATGTGTCCCTCAAGGTTTTTCAAGCCTAGGTTTCGTGGTGATATAAGCATATATTTTCTTCATGACATGGTGGAATAATGAACTATAAAAAGTATATGGAAAGGATATCAGTAGTGTATATGAGATAAGTTCTTCAATGTTCTTCAAGCCTAGGTTTCTTGGTGATATAAGCATATATTTTCTTTCCGACATGATGGATTAATGAACTATATAACCGTATATCGAAAGCTAACCAAGCATATAACTTCACATAAATTACTGAGGATGACTAACCGGACATATCAAATATGTCATTAGAACTCTCGGATTTGTTCTCTTTCTTAACATAAATTTGGAGGAAACATGAGATCAAATATTTTGGTCATTAACCACGTACAGACCTTATAAATCTCGTCTTATCCGCAATAAGATTAAGATCATGAATTCACGTCAGTTAAAGCGGAAAATCATTGAATTAAAAAAAATTCAAGTTATTCTGAATTTCTTGAAACAATGTTTATCATTATCAAATTTGTTACGAAGGTTGAGATCCATCTCAGCACGAGAAAGAAACCCAAGGTCGAGGATACCTCAGCTTTGACGGGTTCAAGGGGTCAATCCAACTGATAAACGGTCTAACTCTCCCTAGCGGCAGATATAGGCGTCTGGATATGCATTATACCCATTACAGCTTTTCCATTAGATACTAGTCTAGTGTGGTTCCTCCGAAACCCCACTTACGTCAGACTAGTTGGGTTAAAGTAGCTTAGGTTTGGGTAAATTAGGTTATGTAGAAGTAAAGAATGTCGAACAACCTACATTTTTCCAGACTTAAATATATTAAATAAATAATTATCAAATAAAACTATTTGAGTAAAATATTTAAGTATCCAGGAGCCGTAATTTCAGTGCTTTTCACAGGCACTATTTTTGTCACCCGTTACATAACACCTGTACATGTAATCGAAACAAAGAATTACACATTCCCTGACACAAACAGACTCCATGGAGTCAGTCGCAGGGTTGTCTAAGTTACGTTGTTAATTAAAATAATTGTTTTGTCATAACGGTTCTTCACGTATTGTGTCTTTTTGTTATTTTTTAAATATTTGAATGATCGAGTACTTAATTGATGAGCTGTGTATGTTTAATTAACGTGTCATTAAGTCCTATCTAGTTTCTCAATGCCATTCTCATCTATTCGAAGCTTATGCTATTATACCGCGATCACGAGCTCTTAGCTATCATTCAAAAATAACATAAATATGATGAGTGGACAGGTACTTAAAAAATTCCACTTGAAAAGACGTTCGTGACCTCTAGGAACGACGTTGTCTTCTTTATGAGCTAATAATCGCTAATTATTTAAAAATGTCGTGTTCTGAACAGTTTAATGGGAATTCTCCCCGAAATTCCCACGATTCCCGAATTCCATACATCTGTGACATCACATCTGTATGAAGTGATATCGATTATGACGTATTCGTAGTTGTATAGTCGCTATAGCAATGGTTCTCAACCGTTTTTAGCACCGGGGTCAAATTTCGAACCTAAATTCTGTAGAGGGCCGCAAGTAATACTGTTAATACAAATAAACAGAGGCAGTTTAAGGTTAGGTGTTATGTTCTGTGGCCAACTGATATACTGCAGATTGCTAAATTTCCGATTACCTAGTAGCCGAACCGCGTTACTGAATACAAAAACACACTGGAATTGCGATGGGGTCTGCAAAAGTTTTTGGGGCAGCAAAAGGGGGCCGCCGGTACGAAAAGGTTGAGAACCACTGTATTAGAGGTATAAGGACTCTCTAGAAAAGTGTTCTCCAAATTGTATGTCGCGATTTATTAGTGTGTCGCCTGCAGTGTGTAGGTGTGTCCCGGACGCGGACATTAATATGTGAAAATTTTGACGCTAGGGAATTGTCTGGTACCCATTGTAGGATTATTCGCCATTGTAATACTTTGATTTTTCTTCTCTTGGATTCATTTCTCGTGTTTCAAATCCTATATTTTAACCAAGTTCATTATATATATGTATGTATGCTGTCAGTGGGTTAAGAATGTAATTAAATTTCATTCCGATCTTCACGCTTGCTAAGTATGCTGTATGAGCGACAGATTTTAAAGACCTGTTAACCCTTTTGTCACTGAAACGAATCTGTGTTTATTTCTTTGCCATTGAACAGATCACAGGTGTCAGCTTGAATGAGATGATGAAAATAATTCAACGTATGTTGCTTGACAACTACAGTAGATCAAGATATAGATACTGATAATATTACCGGCTGGGAAAATATCGTAGTTATCAGTGTCCAGGATCCCGTGCATATGGGCTATGGGTATATGGACTTCTCCGAATAATTTCATTCCTGATTTAATGTTTTATAATAATTTAGCATATCATCTATCAAATTCAAGTAAAAAATACATGACCAATTATTAATACAACATCGTTACACCTGAAGAGAGAGTGTTTAAAACAGAGCTTCTCAACGTTTTTCCGGTATTCTCCCTTACCAACCCCAGACGCTTGCATTTCCTCCCGAGACGCTTGATCATTACAGAAAACAAAAGAACAACAAATCAACCACATATTTATAAATTTACATACAACTTTAATGAGAACCCTGAGCATTGTGCTGAGAAACTAATAGTCATTTGTCATTACAACTCGAAGCTAGTAGGTAAATCTAGATTCTAGAAAACTATCATGTAGCGCTGATATCATCAGACCTTGCGTAAACAGAAGAAAACACCTAGAAACTATTTATTCGAACTTCCTCCCCAATTCCACCCTCGGGTAAATTTCCTCCCAGGAATTTTGAATTCCTCCTTTAGGGAGCCAAGTGACTCCGCTTGAGAACCACTGGTTTAAAACGTAAGAAAATCTTGCTCATATTTTAATATTCGCATGTATGCAGATTTGACTTTACGGAGTTGTATGGGGCCCATTGGGAACATGCTTTACGAGGCCCCTGAGAAATATCCCTCTGCGTTTAAATTTAAATTAAATACCGTATTATTTACCAGTGATTCAAGTACAGTAAAAATATAAACAACCAAACTATCTTAATAAGAATTCAGAAGAAAATTAAAATACTTGTTGTGCTATGTAAAACCTTCTAATTTTAGGTATGAAGTTGGGGATTTAGAGCTATGAGACTAATATCTTTGCATAGCCGAGTTATCACAGTAGCAAGATCATAAAATTCTACGGGCTCCGATGTTTTCCGTTTTCAAGTATTTTATTTAAGTATTTTATTTTATCAGATTCAATTACACTATTGTTGATCGTGCACTTATTATTATTTTTTTCAAATGAGATTTTCAAAATTCGAGCCACGTCACTGTCAAGGGTTGGTTGTTTTAATTACAGTGTGCGTCATGGAATATCTGACCACCTGGGTGGTGTGATATTGTTTTGAGTGCAAGGAGAAAGGTTAAATTGGTTTGTGAGTCGTCAAAATTTTGCGGTATGTGATCCCTAATGTATTGCGTTCGCGTGTGGAGCCGTTTTGCTTTTAATTCTGTTTCCGTTATAAACCATTATCGACGAAAGTTCGTGAAGCGAATCCTAACAAACTGCCAGCCCGACTAATTCGTTTTAGACACCGCAATTTCATAACAAATGAAGATGAGTGATGGAAAACATATTTTTTATGAGATTACATCAGTGATGAGCAATGTTCTGATGACTATGGATCATAATTTTTCCTGGGAATCTTTGTGGACCTTTGGTAACCATAATGCTACTTCAGAAAAACAAAATTTGTATATGTACTCCCTCTTTTGACCCAACAGGCCCATACAGTTGCGTCATTAAATTCAAACTTTGCCAGAATTTTATTACCACCATGATAAACAAACCCTGAAAGTCTCGTTTAAATTTCGCATTTTATCGATGTCAATTTATGCCTTAAAATTGCCTTATCAAACCAAAAATTCACAATCTCCCATTTGGGCTACACGGGCCCTCGTGGTTGCGTTGAAACCAGAGGTCCATCAGTGTCAATTAAAATACTGGTAAGATTTTAGTTTTACCAAAAATGAGTGTCTTGAATTTTGTTGTCCGTACACTATACGTCTATGTGAACGACTTGGTGGTAATTATTTTTTAGTTACGGTGAAATTCCATCTCAAATATTGTTTAATTTCGTTGCTTCCAGCTGAACAATTCTGTGGATTCTGATCCTAATGACGTGTCTTATTTCCGAGTGCGCCTTTTATTAGTTCTTTACCTCATTGTCATCGTATCGAGGGCGTCTTATATTACGATAATTAGTTACCTCCTGTTTCAGTCCTGTCATTTTTCGTCTTGTAAACGAGGGCGTCTTATGTTCCAAGAAATTCAATGTTTTCAAATTCTTCGTTTCTTTATCTATCGCGTATCTGACATGATGTTGAGCTTGTGCTTGTGCTTCATTTCTGATCCGAAATAACTTTAAGTTTGATTGAAAACATTCCATTAAAGCGATAACCATCGCCTTATCAATTTATCATCGTGTCTAACGAGAAATCGTCGACGAATTTTTAAAGTTTTAGTTAAAAATGTTTGAAAGGTTCCGGCTAATGGCTTTTTATCGCTTATAATTTAAAAATAACCTAACTACAAACTGCATAAAGCAAGCTATAAAACAGGAGACGGAACACGGAAGTTACATGACATGTTCTTTAAGTGGCGTCAAGGGCACCTGTCATACCTTACATCAGGGGATCTAAAGGTTTTTGAATGAATGTCACATTGTTTATTTTACACATTTCACAGGAAAAAGATAAAAAATCGTTATGATTTACATTTAAAATTGGTCCATTCGCATTTTCGTTTATCTGGGATGACATGCAGGAAAATCGAGTAGGTTAGGTTGTAGCATTCAATTCTATATTATGGAAATAAATCAAAGTACATATCATGTCATTTCCTATACGCATGTAACAACGAATATGTCGCGTAGCACTGTTTACAATAGATCTCCTCTTGCACTGACTATGCAGCAATAAGCACTGGTTATCTTGGTAGTAAAAAAAGTTCAACTGCAGTTGGGTTTCGGCCATAATTGACTTTCCATAATAAATTATCAAATTCAAGATGAAGTCTAATTCGAACCTGTAATTAAAATTAAAAATTTCTACAGAACCAGTTCTGAATTTTGTTTTCAAATTAACCTTTTTCCATTCTTTATTATCTGTATATTTTTGTTTATTGATTCCAATGAATTTTCAGTGATAGAAATTTTAGTATAACTATAAGAGAACGAGTTCTTACAAATATTTTGAGTCCCTCCATCGAGTCGAGAGAGCTTACAGTATTTTCCAAAGAAATACTTGTTACCGTTTGTTGATAGCTTCGGTTACTCTTACAACAGACCTTTACCTGAATACGATCTTTATCAATCCATCAAGGATTCTTTGTACATGTCATTTAGACATTATGTCCCATGTTCAAGTATCATCCTTCGTGTAAACGAACAGATAACATCACATTGCAGGAGTCGACACTGCTGATAATGTTTATGCGAAATTAAAGATAAAGCGACCTTATGAATGGTTTTAGTGATTCGCAGCAATTGTTCTATCTTTGTCAAATTTTGTTACTTGCCCTTTATTTTTCTTGTCTGCTCGCGTTCTCTTCAACGATATTTTTCAAAATATGACGTATTACCCCTAAACGGATAAGAACATGTAGGAACTTGGGAAGTTCAATACGAAAATACAATTTTTCTGTGCTCTATTAGTGTGGTATGATTGGTTATGTTTGTATGTTAAGGGTTAATTTAGTGAGCCCCTCTAATGAGTCTCCCTTTTAAATTATTTAACACAAGGGTGACAATTGGCTTATATATTAAGGGTTAATTTGATGAGCCCCTCTGATGAGCCCCCCCCCCCTCCCCCAATTATTTAATACCAATTTTTCGTTGATGCTCAATGCATGTTCCTATCTGTTGGCTCTGGTTTGTGTCTTACAAAGTCTCTGAAGACATTTACTGTTTTTTCGCGATACTATTATACACTGGTTGGAAGACTTATTGACAGAAGGTTTTTGACAAAAAAATGCTCTGGTTTTTCGTCGCGTGATTTCGTCGCTGATTTACACTTGTTTCCATCAGTTGGCGTTGGCCTCGTACAGAGCAGCGGTTGTGTCTTACAGAGTAGAGTCTCTGAAGATATATTGTTTGTTGCGATGTTATTGAAGTATTTTGCTTCTTTTGTAATAATAAGGGACCATTAATAATAGCATCCATGCGTTTGTTTTCGTAATGTTTGTTCCCAGTCCACCCACGGGAACCGATTAATGACCGAAACCCACTTCCCATTGTATATATTTTGCTGATAGACACAAAACATATTCCAACTCTCAAACGATATTACGGAATTGACATAAGAATTTTCTCCGTCTTGTGGGTTTAAAAGGCAAGGTCCTACTGGCTTATGAAATACGCACAATACGTTGAACAACAGGGCGATAGAAGAAACACAGATATGTAAACATTAGCATAAGTCTGTGAGCGGGAGCAGTCAAGCAAAGAAAATAGTTCCGGCACTCTTCTTGAATCAGGAATGGTTCCAGATGCGATAGTGCGCGTAAGAGATAAACAGACAGAACGCGGAACGGCATTCGTCTATTTGTCATATCATGCTGAGGATGAAGCTCAGTAGTAGGTAGCCACGTCTCGACAGACATCTCATTTATAATGATTTTCAGGGAACGTCTCAGTTTAGACTTTAGATAGACTGTACAGTACTTAGAAGGTATGACAGTGAATGGGGGAATATCGACTTCTCTAGACATATCATAACCCGCTGGCATTGTTTAGGTATCCTTAGCACTTAAGCATGTAACCAAAAACATCTCCATCTCTCTCTCTCTCTGCATAGAACCATGTAACTGTAAACAATGTTGAATTTCTGCTAATCTTCATATCGGGATCGGCCTTCTAAATAAATATTCTAATTCACGGTGTCTAGTCGATAGCAGATCCGGAAAAGACGTGGGAATACCCGTATCTAGAATTAGGAGAGAAAGACGGTAGCAATCAATAATCAGCAATAGATTTATATACAGTACAAGCTTGAAGTCGATGGGACCAGAAAAATTATTGTAATCCAGAGGTTAGATAAGTGATATTGTAAATTATTTTAAACATGGATATATCACTAACTCTAACCCAAATTTTTCAAAGGCTGGTACACGGGTAGGAACCAATGCTTTAAGTGTACCATGAATTGGTAAGCATTCTATAGTTGTTCCTTAGACTTTCGCGTAATGGAGTATTCTTTCGTATGTGTCCCCTAATCCAGAAGCGACCCCAATTTTCGAAATCGAAATCAGAGGGTACTCACGACCCCAACATGTGCAGATAGTTTATAGAGAAAAATATTTACTAACAAATTACTTAATTGATAGATACAATAGACGGAAATGTTACTCAAAATAAAACTGTTTCAAAAATGTCACGCAACTAAAATGTTCCATTAAATGCAGCAGGCATATTTCTCTTGTTTATAAAACAACATGCGACCCTAGACCGCGTTTTGAGACCACTGCTCTAATCTACACTTCCGATTACAATGGAGGATGCTCTCAGCTCTGTATATCTGATCTCTGTTCCTGTAGGACTTCTTGTACTGAATCTTACGCTTTGGGTTCAGTAGCTTCTTGATTACTATTGCAGTTATAGGTATGTATAGTATACACTGTGACATCACGCACATATGGTCCCTGGCGTTAACACACGTAAACTTGGTTTCATCCGAGTAAACATGATTCATCTCAGCCCTTCTTTAAACAAACAAATTGTGAATTTACGTGCGGATCAGATTGATGTGACAAAACTGTTCATAGATAGGACTTATCTGATGTCACAATATACTGTATATGTGTGTATATAAAAATTACATCTTAGATTGCTTATTGAAGAATTATCAGTAATGAATTATCAGCTTTTCAGTATTGTAGTTAACAGCTGTAAGGTAGAATGAACTATCAGCAGTAGTACAATTAAGTAGCTTTATTAGCGTGGCGTGGCAAATGCAAAATATATGGCTTGTATTTCATAGTGCCTTTCTGATCCACAACTTTTGATCCAGCCTTTGATCCATCCTCAGCTTCCGTGTAACGTGACTCATTTGGCGGCTGTTATGTTTTACGGTATCGATTTAACTCAAATCCATTACAGAGCATTTGCCGAGTGTTGTGTGTTGGTTATGAGGTCATAAGGTATTACTGTATTACCTTTGTTACTGTATAGTCTTTGAATGAGAGAGCAAGATCCTGGAGTGATTGCTTCGTTTTTTCACTGAAAAACAGTTTAGTTTGTCGAGGTGTTCTCTCTATTGCAGTACGTAGTTATATTTCCATTCGATNTATATTAATCTGTGAAAGCAAGTTTTCATTTTATTTCCTAGGTTAGCTATTGGAAAGCTTTTTAATGCTGTATACTAATAGCTGCTGCTTGCTGTTTGAGTATTACCTTTTACTTACCGAATATACCGGTGAATTTGTTCCGAATATGAAGTAGAACCCGATATGTCTGTGATCATTTTACCGAAAATAGCGAATTCAGACACGGCGAAATACTGTAGTGTGCCCGGTCTCCTTCAGTAATACGGAATGTTGTATATTTGCCTCTGTATTGGGTATCTTTTAATGATATTAGCGGTGTATGATCCAGAAACCATTGTCAATGAATTTAAACATTGTCAGGATCTGTACATGCAGCAGAGGAGGAATTTTATCATAGGATACTACGTTTTCCCGTTATACAATTTTGTACAGAAGCATATATAATATTAGGTGCTACTTTAGTATTGTCTATTTCCATAGTTATATCTCGGCTGTAATCTTGGTTACTGTCAGGGCCTCCCGGTAGAAATTTCATCATAGAATACAAAGCTTCTTCCGGTCCCCTTTCCTTTTCCATTGTCTATGTATGCAGACACAATATTATTTATGTGACTATTTTTTAGTAAAGAGGAAATTCCCCGCGCTCGTTTCGATTTCCGGACCCTGCATCCAATGTACCGTACCCTCTCTCAGCGGTTTTTTAAAGTAATTCCGTGATTATGCCGCTACCGTAATGTATCGATTCAGACGCATATCAACTATTAATTGTGTTATAGCCCTTTCTAATATGCCCCACTAAAAGTTCTTGATAATATTGTACAAAAACATACGTACCAAGAAACTTTGTTCAATCTGCATTCGAAGCGTTCTGCTTTTCACAGAAACTTCTTTTTTCTTTTT
Source organism: Halocynthia aurantium (assembly GCA_013436065.1). Classification (NCBI taxonomy): domain Eukaryota; kingdom Metazoa; phylum Chordata; class Ascidiacea; order Stolidobranchia; family Pyuridae; genus Halocynthia; species Halocynthia aurantium. Next base: position 14,082 of record QXVX01009206.1, on the reverse strand, counting down.
AGATTCCTCAATATACAAATAGGTTAACTCTGTGCTCGCTATAAAAGCATTGGTCTTGGAGAGTGTTCCGTTACTTACTAAATGTAGTTCTGAAGAATTGTCGAAAGAAACAGTTTTATAATACAACTGTCTGAAGTCTAGTCAATACAACGTCTAGCTGTCGAGATCTACATTTCTGCATTTGCAGCAAATCTAAAGACAAATTCAGTACCATAGAAGGCATCTACTTTCAATTGATATCTGTTTGCCAGACACGAACTATACTACGTTGCAGACAGATATGGCAAGAATAACAAAGACATGTGACAGAGTTAATGACGACAATACATCTACGGAATGTGGACAGACAACAGACAGACATGCAAAAATAACACAGCATCGAAATTTGAATCTTCGTTGTCGGGTGAAGTCTGCGTATGTCGGTGTCGTGTCTTATGTCTTGTTGGCCTGCATTATGAACCAACCGACACCCACAGTCGGGGGCAAATGTGAACCCATCAAAGTCCCCGAATGTATGAATGATATCCCGTGGAACCTAACCCACATGCCAAACCTTGTTCATCATTCGTCACAAGAAAACGCGAAGTTGGTTTTATCACAATTCGAAGGTTTGCTAGCCAAATCTTGCAGTCGATATCTCAAGTTCTATCTGTGTTCAATGTTTACGCCGATGTGCTTTCATCATGAAGGAGAATTCCCAAAGATTGTGAGTATTATTCATTGCTGATTGTCAAAGTAAGATATTGTCTAAGTATGATGGAGTGGAAAATGAATTGTAATAAGAAATAGGTAGCAACTGCAAATGGCAATTATAGTAATATTTCTAGAAAAGATTATGGTCCATATATATATATATACCATTTTGTCATCCAGTCGTAAAAATAATAGGTAATTATGTTTACTCAGTCGCTAGGGAGCGTTAGAGCAGTCCAGATCTGAGACGTTCCCGGGCTCCAGGGCATCTTTTTTATTAATAATGCCTCCTCGAACTGCGCTTGAATACGTCTTTTTCTGAAGCCGAAGCGGAAATTATATTTTCCCAAAGGAATGCAGTTTATCATTCACCTTTCGAATATTTTTCATGTAATTTGGTGAGGGGCCTCGAGGACCCCCCTCCCAAGATCTAAATACAACCCTGTTTGCGCCCCAGTCGGCTGCCTAGCGGGCCTCATGATAGAGACGGCCCCCTTTATACGGGTGCTATCTAAATATAAAATGAGACAACGGAAGAGAATTTTTTCTCATGGCTTATTTCAGCTGTCAGTATCAGGATGTTGAGGTATTGTTATCCCGAATAAACCATTCATTTATATGTCCGATTAATTACAACACAAACATAAATAAAACTACCGGATGTAAAATAATCTAAACCTTAATTATCAGCCGTTCAGTTCGAATATTGTCACGTCCAACTTTCCTGCTTGTTTTCTCAAATTGGTTTGTTATTAAGTAATTACCTGGACAACCCGTTCATTAGTTCCATTGTACGATTGTCATCCGAACAAGATATCTGTTATTTTGAAACTAAGTGGCTGTTTTGAATGTTATTCACACAGTACAGTAATATACAATTAATATACAGTGATGCCTCGTACTTGATCCATTCCAGGAGGTAGTTCGAACTCTGAATTGTGCGAAGTCCGAATCAATTATCCGCATTACAAATAACGGAAAGTGAAATAATCCGTTCCTAGACCGTAATTCAAACCCAGAGTTTGTCGCTATTTCTCAAATGATCTTCACCAAATTTGGCAAGAAGGTCTAGAATCTAGATAAATCCCAGAATATTGCACGAGCAAAAAAAACTTGAGGTCTGTGACCCGTGCGGGACCGAGGGGTCAAATCTTACTTAGGCCCCCTAGAGGACAAATAAGAATGTGGATGTATACCCAGGATATTTTGCGTTACAAGCTCGTCCAGCCAAGGCCGGGTCACTCTGCTATATATTATATTATATGAATTGTATAACGTATAACACAGCTGTTACCAAATTCAATCCACATTCCCCTTGCAGTACCATGTTTCTTTAAATTCTTTCCTGCTTTGTGAGTTGTCATCTAGTAATAGTTTGGAAAATCTCAGAGCTTGTCTGCGGTGTTGGTAGGGTTAGGAATAGCGATTTTCTACTTTCCCGTCATTCCCGTAGTTCCCCCGTCTCCCCGGATTCCCGCATTCCAATGACTCGGTTTATTTCGCAAGATCAGATCTTTTTCTCGGGTTTTATCGCAAGATTGATCGAGTATTCAAACTCATGGATGATCAATTAACTGTGATGGAGTTTGGGTCTGTTTGTCTTGACACCACCACTTCTTTGTTTGAGAACTTCGGTGGAATGAATATATATGTTTGTTCTGGTTTGATTTGATGCGTAATAGCAAGGTTGGAAGGTAAAATTAACCATCAAATTAACATGTCAATGTCATGCGTCATACTTAGAAACGTGAGAACTATTCCACTGCACAGGACGATTCGGAAAATTTATTGCGTCATAACGGAAGAACCGTTTAATAAAGAAAATTAATGAAATAGTTTCTTGGGTTTTATTATTATAATTTTTAATATTAAAAATTGAAGTGATACTACAGCCAAGCATATGTGAGATGTGACGATAGCAATAGTCACGTGAATTTTTCATTGTAAATTTCATATATATATTTGCATGAACTGTTATTTTTTAACTGCATATTGTATTGAACGGAGGAGGAGGGCATCCAACATTCGCTACATGCCCCCACACTAGCTTATTATGTCCCTGGCAATAAGCATTGAACCCAGCACAAGGAAAGGCTGCGGAAAACTAGGAATTTTTCGGTGGCTTTTCCCCCTTGGATACTACTTTGGATACTTGTTGGTGCAAGTTACCAAATACTGTAGTGTAGTTGAATGACATTTTCGAATGGCAATGACTGTAATGTAAACCCTGTATATCAATAAAAAAAATGTCACCATACATGGCCTATACGCGAATAAATACCGAATCTTCATTCTGTTGCCAGGTACCACCATGTCGCAAGATCTGTGTAGACGCTCGCGACAATTGCGAGCCTATCATGCTGAAATTCAACGTGACCTGGCCAGAACAATTCTCGTGTGAAGAATTACCTGAATACCATCGCGGAATGTGTATCACTCCTGAAGCATTCATCGCCAGAGCAAAACCAAGCACAGGTACTGATTATGTATATATACAGTATATCCTCGCGCTACGTCCGATTCGATTTTACGCTACTTTTCTAGAGTAATTTTCTTCGACCTTACATAACGTGAAATAAATAATTTTTTCCTTGGAAATATATTTAAATTATTACTGTGTAATAGAAATACGTTAAAACAAAATAATGCATATACTGTACAGTACTGCTACAGTGCTGTGTGAGTGTGTAGAGTATTATGTGTGTGATATGTGGCGCATATTTTTAGTCTTGTTAGTCTAGCGAGGGTATCTTATTGTTACCACCCACTTCACCTTGATGTACGGGTTCCAAGCCCCATGTACACCCATCTCTTTTACCTTCAGCATGATATATTCACCCAAATAGAAACTAGATGCATAAATACGGTACCGGCAACTCCCGAGTCACTTCAGCGATGATCGTGACCGCATTAAGATTTTGAAATATCTTAAAATATCTCAATTTCAATAATATTTCAAAATCTAAATCTTTCAGTAGTTTTGGGACCGAAGACCTACGCTATAATCGTTCTAGTATTACAATGTCACACAACCTCGAACTTTTGAAACGCAGATTAATGTGTACAATAGCAAGGACCGATATCATTCAGTACTGTTAACGAGTATAATATATAGATAGAATACATTGTAGCATTGAGGCGTTGGTATATGTGACGATAGAAATGTAAGAAAGTTTTTCTGTGGAAAATATCTATGTTGGAAAGCTTGATATAGGAAATTACTATGTAAGAAATAGAATGGACACAAATTGTATCAGAAAATCTCTTCTGTGAAAAATTTCACTGTAAAAATGCCTGATGTAAGAAATTATTTCAGTAAAAATTGCCGTAGACATCCACTTCCTCCAATTTTAGAACGATTCTTAAGTAGGATCCCCCAAACATGAGTTTTCCTTGTTCCTACATCTCGGCTGGATCTCCGTACCAAATCCTGTAAAGATCTGTTGTGTAAAGATTTGCATTCGCACTTGTTTAGATGCTCTATGCTTGTTGTTAGACCGACGGGTCAGGAATTTGATATTTCCGGAAATTGTTTTTCCGTCTCTAGCATTGAACCTCCCTGTATTGATTGCCACATGTTCTATATAGAAAATTATACGTTGCTAGTAAGTCCCGCATCATGTACCACNCTAATAACGAATGAGGTGTAAAATCAAGACACTTTATTTGGATTATTTGTTGGTCTAATAACCACCTTTACCGTTTGATGTATTGAGCTTAGTAAGCTAGTGAGAAAACTGTCACAATGTGTTATAAACGCCCCTCAATTTGAAAAAGATATTCTGTAATGAGTGACCATTTTCAACCACCAACACATTAATTTGTACTACACTCGTAAATGCCTAATAAACTAGATTGATGAACGATCAAAGGCAGTGGTTCTCAAAATGGGCTCCACGACCCCCAAGGTACCCGAAGCCGTTTTAGAGAGACCGCGAAGTACATTGAATTGTACTAAATGAATGTAATAAACAAAAAAATACATTTTTAAGTTACCTTCCTAGTTGAATATAATAATATAATGATAAAAATGAGTTCACACATGTTCCAACTGAAGCAATCTCTAACCACCATATCATTAAAGTATTTTGACTGGACGTCCAGCGTCATAATATTTCAATATATTTTTATGGGACTTCGAATGATTGAAAAAAAAAATTAGGGGACCGCTACGCAATTTGTATAGGTGGGTATGATAGAGTAAAGCTGGAATTTAACGCCTGTGTAAAATGCGACCCCTCTTTTTGTGAAAGACTTCGATATGACTGTATGAGGCATTGAAGTTATTATCCATAAATCTTACGGATCACTAATTCTTACAGTCACATTTTCTTACTGGTGCTTAAGACTGGTATTTGTACTGTGACATGTCAAATGTAACCAATATCTGCAATTGTTGGAAGAAATATTATAACTCCTGTGAAAATAATTTTTTTACTGTATGACTGATTTTTCTATGAGTCAAGTGGAGTGCACTTCAAGTAAAAATCTCGAGTTATACTCGAGTATTTTCGATAATAGCAATCTTGACTCTCCGTAATTATTTCGCAAAGGGAAGGAGCTTCTTGTGTTTGTTTTTACTGGAAGGAATTGAAATCTTTCGTGAGTTCGAGACTTATTTGAACAAGCCTTCTCTTTCTTTACATTGGGCAAATATAATGAATCAATGTCGGCATATTGAAGTTTAATTCATTCAGCTGCTTCCGTTTGAGATTCGCAATAAATTTCCTCTTTTCAAAAGTGAAAATGTACATGTCAGTGGTAGATTAACCCATTCTCATACCGCTGACAAAAATTAACTGTTTCTGACGCGCCCTTGCTTAGTTGTGCAATAAGCCTTCGCCTCGTGTGAAATTCTAGTTCTAAAGGCACCGGTAACGCAGTTAAAACATCGAATAAATACAAATAAACATCTAAAGTATGTGCCGAGTAATTTATATAGTTGAATTTATAGAATTGGCTTCAAACCAACTTTACCATCCGGGTATTTTCCTTCCTTCCCGATACCACACTACTGATAACCAGGGCAGGCTTTACCTACTTTTGGGGCCTAGGTCAAACACATCAATTGCCCCGAATTTATAGAAATGTAAATGCAAGTTTCAATAGTCAACATATATATGATTGTAATTATTTTACAATGGCCAAATGTCATCAAATATTACATAATATATAATAATGTAAGAAACAAGAATTTCAACACAAGGTAACACATCATGACGACAAATTAGTTTCAGTGGGTCACCAGGTACCGATGGCATACTGGTAAAATCAGCCCTGTTGATAGCACAGCATTACATAGCAGTCTAATATAGCTTTATGATTAGTAATTTTACTCTGCATATAAACTCAATGAATCAATGTACCTATTACTTCTTTCAGTTTCCAGTTTTCGTAGTTGTACATTTGATAGTTGGAATCTTCGTAATTTGATAACCTTCTAGGCTTGGTCTTATGTTCTGACGTCTCAGCTGTTATGATTTCGGTTATTTTAGTTTTATTTACTTGTCCTTGTCGTCTATTTCAACCTTTAGCTATCTACTGAAATGCCCTTTTAGGAATTATTTTAAAAAAATCGTTTAAAACAAAAATAGGAAGTGTCGTTATTCGAGGCTGCGGTAAACGAGGTAATGGAAGGTAGGTCGTTGAACATGCGGTCAAAATTCGCTCGCACTTTACATTCATTGGTTTTACGACTCGTGGTAACAAACTAATTTGGTTTTATTGCGCAATTAAACCTCTGAAGTTGGCGCCTATCACAATAGACACGAGCGAGACGATAGTTGTTTAACTTGAGACCGCGTTGACAAGCCTCGCTATATCACGTCTAGTGCATCTCATGATGTCATAAAATTGAAAGTGTATTGTTGTTGAGAATGAATGATGACGTAGTCAACAGTCCACTCGATATATAACATCCTGTTAGCGCCCCATCGATTGATTGGGATATTGCATATATAAAGTAAATGCCGAATGTCTAATAAAGACTCTGAAGTATATTTGTTAAGTGCAATTCAAAAGTTATATTTAGAACACAGTAAATCCACTTTACGTGGAGGTGGCCAATAAATAAACGCATTTAAACAGCCATGCCTTTCTGTATGAGTTCCAACGTTTGCTGTCTTGTCTAAACTTAACATGATATTAATATTTACGTCCTCAATTCAAGAGGGTTTGCTTAATATGGTATTCGAAATTACGAGTATTTTGCTCCTACATCTCATTGAGTTCGTGAGCATGAAATAATACAGAAACTGTAGCTCATGGAGCTTCAACCTTAGCTTAAAAAAGTATTATAAAAAAGTATATAAAGTAAAAAAGTATACTGTATATGACCAAGAATGAACTGTGTGAACTATTGTTCAGAATATAATGAATAAATAACCAAAATAACCTCAAAACTTTGTAGGCACGTAACACCTGAACTGTAAGCAAGGCTATGCAAGGCGACAATTCACCTATTCATTAAAATCAAACTACTCTGTAATACTAATTTTACTCATCACCTCCCTCCCAGTACCTGAGAAACAATGTGCTTCGAATAACGAATTTTCGATCTACGAGCGGATACTTAACGAGAGAAAGTGTGTATGTGTGTTCGTCTTGAAACATCCTCACAATTCCCCAACTGCCCATTACCACCGTCCAAATACGTCCCAGAATAATGCACGAGAACATGAAAAACCGGGCCCCCCTATCGCACTAACATCCCTTAGCCGCGTAAATAAAATTAAATTGTGAGTCTTTTGGCCCACATTTGGGAATGAAGTTGGGACTCGGACAGTTATACGCACTACTGCTATACGGCGTTTGCAAAGTTTGTTTAAGTTCTGCTTGCTGATTTTTGGCCCGAAATTTATATCGTAACAGGGGTCATCCCCCTCCCCCTCACACCGGATCATATCATCCCTTGTTACATGACAATGGGTGGGGTGTCTTTTCTTATTTTGATTTGCGTCATGGATATTGATGGAAAAAACATTCCGATGTATTTTGTCACTAAGTCGGATGTCGGTTCCCAAAACAATGAGATAATTGATCATTCTCATTCCTTGTATTGATTATAAGCGATGCACCTGGAAAGCTATTCATGTAGAACATTCTTTTGGGAATTTAAAACGGAATAAATCAAATTACAGATCCAAGACCCCAATTACATTCAATTTAACCCTCGATTAGTGATGGATTAACATTTTTTAGGAACCAGCTCACTTTAAATAACTCGATTTTTTGGCGATGAAATTGATAAATATGAAGCTTATAGTGAGTTGGACAATATCTTAAGATTTTTTATGATCAGGTCGTTAAACGGAATCTAGTCGTTAAATGAGAAGTACCTGTATAATATGACGTGTGCATATACAGTAATTTCATGTATTCGTAATTCGTCGAAATTATTATCCATATTATTACGGAACAAACGATAAAGGAAACTTCGTACCCCATTGGCTGGATTTGAATAATGAGATGCTCCAGATTATTCCACTTGTCTTCCCTTCCTTGCTAGTGTCGAGTTATTGGCTTAAGACAGTATTATTATGAAATAGAGTTCAAAGAACATTGCTGAAAGGTTGTCTAGGCTCTGGAGACTACAGTGGGTTATAACATCTTGTGTAAGGAAGGCAAATGATAGTGTAGAAAAATTATACACCTTGGCTGGATGCCCCCCTAAATTTTAAGGCCCCTATGCTTCAGCTTGCCAATCCGATATGAAAATCTAAGATTGTTTAACCTCTAGAAAATATTCCTTTCGGAAGCGCTAATATAAATGAACTCAAGGATTTGTACTATTTCAGGACTAAAAGCCATTCACTACTGTTGTAAAACACTTTATTTTCATCGATAATAACTCAGATAACACTCCCGTAGCTCATTAGTCTTTATCTACAACGTGAAATTCGTCTCGCTTGATTTAAAATACATGTTTTGTTTACACTTTGCGGTGATTAATTGTAAAAAGGGGACGAGAACCATCAACAACCCAACCCCATTATATTTATAACCCACCCTTCATCTTTCTTTAATTACTCAATGACGTCATAGTCTCAGAAAATTTTGTTTTCTTTGCTGAAGCAAATTTTGGGAGTGACTAGACAGCACCCGGAATAATGACTTTGAACTTGGAATCTGTAAAATATTGGGCTGTAAGAATATATAATTGAGAGCTGGGAGTGGGTATGTCGAAGTGCCATGCCGTTGCTAAGGTTTGGCACGTTCCCTGGGAGTCGGGGAGCGAATAGGGCGCGATTCAAACTAGTAAAATCAGACAAACCCTTATGAAAAGGATATTGCATAAGTGTAGACATGGAAGGTGCAGTTGTAATTTCGTTGTAATGCCATAATTTGTTGATTTGAAGATTGAGAAGTTTGTATTTTTTAGTTGATATTATGGTAGAGTAATCTTGAAGATGTGCGTCAGATGTATAGGCCCACTCTAGTAAATCATACTCCGGAAAATAACAAAACCATACTACCACGTGTGCAATAAAACATGTCTAATGACGAAAAGCAGAAATGAAACTGGAGTTTGATATATTTCCAAAAATCATCATTCAATACAAGAAATATTTTTATACCTAAAAAATTCATTATTTGTTATTCAGATTCATTCATTTTTTGTACCCCACGTTTTGAAAGCAATGGGTTAGACTAGAATCTAGATAATATATTAGAGTGGTCTGATCGTCGAAGGGGGTCTTTATGCTCCTCTGCATTTCTATAGCTTGCCAACTAATGGAACTTCATGGTTCCCCCCAACGTCATATAATTTTAAATTTAATATCGAGACGTTTTCAATAAAAATATTTCATTCTCAAGTACCTTGAAATATTCCGATGTTGTGGCCGCCGGGCAAAACCTGTGACAACAGCCGTTCTTAACCTATTGCATCCCGCCAAGTTAAAGGAAAAGGTGCCGAAGTCGGCGAGTACTGTGTACTGTAATAAATACACAAACGATTCGAATAAATTCGTTTGCAATAAACGCAAAACTAAAGTAAACCGAAGTCTGGTTCTAGTAACCTCGTGTATAATAAACGATCATAGAAAAGCGCTTTGAATTTGATGAGTTCATTTTCTGGAAATTGATAAACAAGCTCCACCACATATTTATGAAAAACACGAGGTATAATCTGGACAAGAGAGGTATATTCTGGGCTAGAAATACCGACTTAGGTATGAAAGACACAAGGGAGCTATAATCTAGACCAAAATTTATAAATTATGGTGGAAAAACACTTTGGACATCGAAATACCGACTTTTTTATATAAACCAAACAAGAGAGGTATATTCTGGGCTAGAAATACCGACTTAATGATATGAAAAACACCAGGAAGGTATAATTTGGACTAAGGGGGTATATTCTGGGCTAACCTACTTTATATCCGGGTATACTCTGGACCTGGTACAATACAGTATATACAATGTAAACTGGAAAATGAAATTTCCAGAATTTTTACCCAATTCACATAAGGTAGCACAACTCGCATTAGAACGCCCACAGTTAGGAATTAACCAGGTTGGAATTTACCCAACAAACGCGTTCTGAGATAGCGTGCTAGTCGCTATGATGTCATCTCACACCCGCACCCACATGATTGCAAAATATAAAGTGTAGTCAACTAGCGGTGAAATATTTGCTGCGTTCCGTGAATTGTTCCGTGTTATACAGAAAGAATTCAGGAGTTTGCACGAACACATTATTGGTGGTATGTAGTTCTGCACTCAAAAGTACAAGGGGCGGAACTTGGGACATCTCATCCGGTGGTCCGATGCTTAGGCTTCTATCCAATACATAAATAACAGCGTTTCACCAACATTTTGCCATTGTTAGCAGATATTTAACATTCAAGAATTTATCCAGTGTGGACAAATACCTAATACGTAATGTTATTTATTGAAATTTATATTTATATTTATATATATTTATAAATATTCCCGTATTTTATTATTACATTGAGTTTACCTGGTGATCCGTGTAGATCTTTTAGCTCCGACTGCGGCCAAGATGTATACTACAGCAGTATTCAGTATTTAGTTAGTACTGCTGGTGCAGGTGGTACTGCTAGTACTGCAGGTTTTAGTGTCGGTCTAATTATGGAATTTTCAAGTGGCCGGTATTAATCTAAGCTAAAATACCTAGTTAACCATAAGGGAGGAAATTCCATATAAGAATGGGGATTGCTAAGGCCGGAATTCCTGTTCAATTCATTCACTTTTAAAGATTAACCTTTACATGACCAGTCTTGTTGACTTGTGTGCATCATGTATAGTGTGTAATAACGGTTCAATTCTTGTTGCATTCGTGGATGCGTGATGAAATTAAATAATTAAATTATAAACCCATTTTTATTAGCATACTGACTTTACTTTGTAGCTCAATTCATATCGATTGAGATAATTTAACTCAACGGATAAATCATCTTCAGCCACAAATTATCACTAGATGACATCATCAATAGATTACGTCACTATATCTGTGTAGGCTAACGTCCTCGCAGTCGCTTAAATTCTTCGCGTGGTATAAATATTTAGTTTCGCCCAGACTCCATTGTGATTTGCAGCCCAACTGACTAGCTGTCACATACATCACGCGAAATGACACACCCCAATATTATGGAAGACTTAATGTACTCGACATATTCACTTGGTATGCGTGGCGTGTGTGGTATGGGAAGGCTTGGCAGATGTATTTTTTCTTGCTTTTTTGTTCTGAAAGTAAAGAAATGGACCTACAGTGGAGGTTGNTTACCTGGTGATCCGTGTAGATCTTTTAGCTCCGACTGCGGCCAAGATGTATACTACAGCAGTATTCACTATTCAGCTGGTCCTGCTGGTGCAGGTGGTACTTTCAGTACAGATGGTACTGCTAGTACTGCAGGTTTTAGTGACGGTCTAATTATGGAATTTTCAAGTGGCCGGTATTAATCTAAGCTAATAGACTTAATAATTTAACTCAACGGATAAATCATCATCAGCCACAAATTATGAGTAGATGACATCATCAATAGATTACGTCACTATATCAGTGTAGGCTAACGTCCTCGCAGTCGCTTAAATTCTTCGCGTGGTATAAATATTTAGTTTCGCCCAGACTCCATTGTGATTTGCAGCCCAACTGACTAGCTGTCACATACATCACGCGAAATGACACACCCCAATATTATGGAAGACTTAATGTACTCGACATATTCACTTGGTATGCGTGGCGTGTGTGGTATGGGAAGGCTTGGCAGATGTATTTTTTCTTGCTTTTTTGTTCTGAAAGTAAAGAAATGGACCTANTTAGCTCCGACTGCGGCCAAGATGTATACTACAGCAGTATTCAGTATTTAGTTAGTACTGCTGGTGCAGGTGGTACTGCTAGTACTGCAGGTTTTAGTGTCGGTCTAATTATGGAATTTTCAAGTGGCCGGTATTAATCTAAGCTAAAATACCTAGTTAACCATAAGGGAGGAAATTCCATATAAGAATGGGGATTGCTAAGGCCGGAATTCCTGTTCAATTCATTCACTTTTAAAGATTAACCTTTACATGACCAGTCTTGTTGACTTGTGTGCATCATGTATAGTGTGTAATAACGGTTCAATTCTTGTTGCATTCGTGGATGCGTGATGAAATTAAATAATTAAATTATAAACCCATTTTTATTAGCATACTGACTTTACTTTGTAGCTCAATTCATATCGATTGAGATAATTTAACTCAACGGATAAATCATCTTCAGCCACAAATTATCACTAGATGACATCATCAATAGATTACGTCACTATATCTGTGTAGGCTAACGTCCTCGCAGTCGCTTAAATTCTTCGCGTGGTATAAATATTTAGTTTCGCCCAGACTCCATTGTGATTTGCAGCCCAACTGACTAGCTGTCACATACATCACGCGAAATGACACACCCCAATATTATGGAAGACTTAATGTACTCGACATATTCACTTGGTATGCGTGGCGTGTGTGGTATGGGAAGGCTTGGCAGATGTATTTTTTCTTGCTTTTTTGTTCTGAAAGTAAAGAAATGGACCTACAGTGGAGGTTGTAGCTATATTGAATGTGAAAAATGGAACATAGGTAAGTTGTACAATGCAAAAGCTTCCTATTTACTAGTCTATTCCATCAATCAGTGCGATTTGTGAAATTGCTTGCAGTCATCTGTATTAAAGTCGGGAATAAAGTTGTTGTTGTTGCAGCAACAAGTAAGTTTCTCACACTTGTATCGGCTGATTATAATTTGATGAAAGGCCCAGAATTGGGCCGCGGCCCATGGTTTCCGTTCAAAGGCCCAAAATTGGGCCGCGGGCCATGGTTTCCGAAACTCCGGTTTTTGGTATAGACCAGTGGTCTGCAGACCGACGCAGCTTTGCAGGAATTTATTTCCGGTCCGCGAAAGCTTTCACCCGACTATGCCGCACTAACCAAAAATTGTTATTTTACAACATTAGATTATATAAATAAAATTCTATCTACATTGGTCCTTAATTCTGGCTGACGCCGGTCCGCGAAATATTTCTCCTATGTTCACCGGGACCGCGGGTGTTATAAAAGGTTGACGAACACGGGTGTTAGACGAGACTTGAAAGTATTGACCAATTCTTACGTTGGATAATGGGAGTGTGTTGATTTATTAATGTGTGCTGTAAGTAAATGATAAATCACCCCCGTGGTCCACCCTTTGATGTGAATAAACACGAATGATTTATGAAATTAGTTTGCGTGTGTGAGAATTCTCGCACGGACTTTGTTGACTTTCTTAATCGCTGGAAAAACATTGCTTGACAAGTTCATGATATGCGTAAATATTATTACTGGAGCTTTGAAGCTGTTTTGCGCCGAGAATTACGGTAAATACAGGAATGCATTTGACATGAATTAAGTCGACATAGCTTAGTGATTCTCAGTAAAGTTGGAATCTCCCAAGGGAGAAATTTTCGCGTTTCGGGAGAGTAATTAAGATCACAATTTGATAAATTAGGACAGGGCTTCCCAAACTATGGGTAGCGACCCAGCAGGGGGTCACGCGACGAGTTTTAGGAGTCGCAAAATTTCACACAAAGTACTACATCTATATAGATTGTACTTTTTCTGACTTTTGAAACGCAATTATTAAAACTAGTGCAAAACATAAATCCTAACTTAGTTGTGGACTCTACGTAAACACCACTATAGTGCAACTTTGTTACATGTATATTTTGAACTGTCCATCACTGTAAAACATAAAGGGTCGCGGGAAATTTTGATAAATTGAAAGGGGTCGCTAGCAAAAAAAGTTTGTGAAGCCCTGAATTAGAATACCGTACATCAGTGGTTCTTAAACTTTTTGAGCTGCGCTCTCCTTACATCTTTAATTTAATTTATTATTTTTTAAAGCTTTTACCATATTGGCAT
>QXVX01009202.1:0-36340 GCA_013436065.1 Halocynthia aurantium | reverse complement strand
TGATACCCTTTCATATCCCATGGCTTATTTACGAAAAACTCTTAATTGAGTGTTCACCTTCTGCATTTAGGATCTTGTACAGTTCATCGACCTCGTTATATATTTACTTCCACCAGTTACTTAAACTTTACTTACCTATTACTGATTCTCGTGACCACATCAGTTTTATATCAGGTGATTATGGTTTACCAATGTCTGTAAATATCTTGTAGATTGTAAGAGTTATTATAGTTCGAATGCTGCTGTGCACTCACAATGCAGTGGATGTAAAAATATGTTAGCTAATATTTGTTCTTGCTGATAATGAGTTAGGTTACTTTATGATTACATACAGTGATACCGAGTGGAAACTGTGTCATTCGTTTATAGCTTCGTTTGACGTGCCCGGGCTACGAGGCATACTTCCTAAAAAAACATTACGACTCGCGACCAGGAGTCCCTACATCAAATTTAGTTCAAGCTGTTTGGTTTTCTAAAGCGGACGAACAAATAAACAAACATTCTCTTATCTGGCTGAAGTATTTTCTTCGTCTTTTAATGGTCCTTAAAATGAAAATGACAGATATTCGATATTCAACCTCTACTACTTACTACTTGTTAATATAGAAGTCCACTTTTTAAACAAATATTTCAAGTTTCGTGTATGTACCGAAAGCATATGCTTTATTCAGTTATTTTTTTACATGAATGCATCTCTACCAGAAGGTTTATAGTTCATGTCCTGGCATGCCCTTTGTAACGAGTTAGAAACGTTAATTAATAACGGGTTGTTGTTTAAAAACTGTCGAATTTTTATCAATTTGTGCAAACTGCATGCGAGTTTGATTAATGCAGAAGCAATGTGGTAGAGGTAGATGTTTTTTACTGTAAATTTGAGATCAAANACTGCATGCGAGTTTGATTAATGCAGAAGCAATGTGGTAGAGGTAGATGTTTTTTACTGTAAATTTGAGATCAAAGTTTTCGTATTGAGACATCGATAGCATCATGCTTCGTTAGACTAATGTTTAGTTAATCAGTAAATGAGGAATGTACACTTGTGTGTATGTATTTTGGTTGGTTTATGTATTGCGAATGTCCGAATTTATTACTGCAAAATTAACCTAATGACAGAATGAAACCAGAATTCAATTTTAATGGAGATTTTACGCAGTACCCGGAGCTACGTGAACAGTTCTGGATCGGGCCTAGCTCATCTTTTTTTCGTGAAGGAAAAAATGAATGAAAAATTCTCATATTTAGTTTTTCTCACTCTGCACCCACCCTTTATTTCCCTAAATTATAAATACGGTTGTACAAGCTGTTATGAGATTCTCACCCCAGTTTTCGAGGTCAGGAGTGACGTAGTAACCAATGATTAACTTGTAAATTTCCGGGCGTATCTCACCTCTGTGCCTTGTTCGGAAATCCTTTGTAAACACTGCACTGTCACCTAATAAACGCATTGTTCAACACTGTGACATTATATCACCAAAGTGGAAAGTAACCCGAAAAGATTAATGAATTGTTGCCGGCAGTTTATCATTCACATCATTACTAGTTATTTTTCGGTCACAGGAAATGATTTCGGAAATATTAATTATTGCAGCCTTCTTTATAAACATCATCTCTATTCTAGAATGTGGATATCATGATATAATTTGTTTCTAAATCAATAGAAATTTAATTCAATTCAATTTCAATTTGGCCTAAAATCGCACCGATAATATTCCTAATTTCATCATAATATATTCTGTTAGAAAATTTTCACGGTAAGTTGGTTTCTTATGCTTGATATGTAAAGTGAAAGCTCATTTCGAATTAAGGTTCGAGCTATACGGACATTTATTTTGATTAGAATTTTGGCGGGGCCAATCGAAACAGTTTAAGCTAACCAGAGTTTCGAGTTACCCGACATCGAGCTAACGAGCTTTCACTAAAATAATGTTCACAAATTTCAACCAGTGTCAGTTTGCTCGTTTCGTTGTGACGTTATTCAACATTCGGCCACGTGATCGGTTTTAGCACGTGGTTGTCACTGTTGTATTGACTCGTATATCAAATCTTTACAGGTTCCTTTTTTCTCTGCAACTGAAAGTTTGTCTTTTAACAGGGCAAATGCTAAATTGCCAAATCAGTATATCTCTTATGGGATAGGGCTAGGGTACACTTCCATGCTTTTGAATTCACGTTGTTTGAGATGTTGTAGTTGTCCAATACTAATGACGGTGTTGTTTTGGAACACAGTTTAAGATTTCGGAATTAAAATCAGTAAAATGGCAGCACAACAGTTAGTTGTATTTACTTTACTTGTATGCCTGATTTCGCCAAGCAGTGGACTACTACCTGTTCTACCAATAAATACTATTATCGACATCATATTCGAGATTGTTAGTGGAGCATTGCCAGGTCAATCGAGTAATGTGACCGAACCAAACTATGCATATTTTCATGAATATGAAGTCGGACCTACGATCAACACTACGTCGGGACCAGTGCAAGGCGCAAAACTGAGTGAAGGATATGCTTTTTATAGTGTGCCGTTCGCCCAACCCCCTGAGAGGTAATATATCCAACTCATTGCTTCTAATTATCTAATACCTTGTTATCTTCTATTTCACTTGACAAGTTTGATTACATGTTATAGATTTCGGGATCCTAAGCCAATAATCGAGCCCCTTGACTTCATCAATGCGACGGATATTGACGGTTTAGCTTGCCCACAGAGATTACAAGACTGTGGAAATGGTGTTTGTGTTTATAACGTAAGTTTTTATCTATGATAGGTATCTGTAATAAGCTTGAAAGATTGTCCGTGTATCTGNCCTTGACTTCATCAATGCGACGGATATTGACGGTTTAGCTTGCCCACAGAGATTGCAAGACTGTGGAAATGGTGTTTGTGTTTATAACGTAAGTTTTTATCTATGATTGGTAATCTGTAATAGTTTGTCCGTTTATCTGTTTGTTTGTCTGGTAACAACGTCGCTTATGCTTATTCTCCATCGAAAGATCAACGAAGACTGCCTAGTTTTAAACGTCCATGTGCCGGATACGGTTGACTTGGAGGACGCTGGCAAGTCTCCTGATCCAAGTCATCCTATATTGGTCTGGTTTTACGGAGGAGGTTTTTTCACAGGAGCAGCAACTTTCCCAGAGTTCGAGTCTCGTTCGTTTAGCAATGCCATCGATTCCATTATCGTTACTGTCAACTATCGATTGAGTAAGATCTCATTGAGTATAACAAATAACCTCGCGCCAATCAGTTCGTTTTGATCATATTGTCGTATGTCGTTATAGGTGCATTCGGGTTTCTTGTTCACGGAGATGGCGATGACGCTTTCAAAGGAAACCAGGGATTGAAAGACCAACAACTCGCATTGCAGTGGGTCCAAGATAACATTGGACAATTTGGAGGAGATAAAACTAAAGTAAGTAGTATAAAGTAAAGTAGTGTTGGAAGTGAGGTAACTGCTCGATTTTTTAAATGAAAAATACAACTGTACCCTGCATTTCATTGATGCAAATTGCTTTATGATGTTCTTAAAGTCTAATTGCGTGGCTATTACTTCGAAGCGCCACTGCCAGAGAGAATCGTGATAATATTGGGTGGTAACATAAGTATTAATATTGCCCCAGAAGCCCACATGCTCTCTACATACGATGCTATGTGCTTTTCCTTATTCATATTCCACATTTACAGTATTCCCGTAGTAATTAATCTGGCAGAGGGATCTTACAGGGGGGGATCTATATTCTGTTGAAGACGTCTCTAGTTTCCTTAGTTTCACCAGTAACTCTATATTTCAGGTAACGATCTTTGGTAACAGTGCTGGAGCACAGTCGGTCATGTTTCATATGGTTTCAGACATTAGCGAGCCTTTGTTCAGCAGAGGGATTATGCAAAGCAATCCAGCTGCATTTCAATACCAAACACCACAGGAGGCTCTCATGTCATCTGACAAACTTATAAGACGTTTGAATTGCACTGCTGGAAACGAAAGACAATGTCTGATGTAAGTACTGTGGGAAATTAGTCCACAGATCGGGGGTTCTCAATTAGGTAGAATTCCTCCCAAGGAACTAAATTTGGCCTCACAGGGAAAGAATTGGGATCCCAGGTTGCTGGATTATATATTATTTGAAGTGCATTTTTTTAATTCAAGCAATGACAATCGGACATTCAGTAAAAGGGGGGAATGAGGCAGAAAACTGTGGAAAGCCATCGCATTTCATTACTTTCTCAAGTAAGCTAATTGATGTTTGATGGGTGTACTTTTGAAATTGAATAGGGATGCACCCATGCAAGATATTGTGGATGTCTTGCCCTCTATTATGGCTCTGGCTCTGGTAGAAGACCAGGATATCTACAGTACTGTTGAAGCGTTTCGTCCGGTGATTGATGGAGATGAATATAAGGATCAACCACTTGCATTGATTCGTGATGGCAAATGGCAAAATTACAAAGATTTGATCGTTGGAACCAATACCCAAGAGTTAGAAACGATTCAAGTGTATATACCAAAAAATATAACGATTTCTAAAAAGATATTCGAGGTATGGTATTTTACTGAAAATACTTGAATGTTTTATATTTTGTCCTGTTTCTGTAAACTGCTATAGTGTATCATAATTAACACAATGTAAATTGCTGCGTACTAGTCAAATACGGTTCATGCAACACCATCTCACCGTTACCATCTCATAAATGGCATGAGGTCCTTCATGGGACATAAAAAATGTGTTGTAAATCTTTCATTTAGATGGAAAGATATTAAATTGTAAAATTTAATTTCAGCTCATAAACAATGTAGTACTTGGTAAAGAGCTTGGATCCATTGTATCCGAAAAATATGGAGCAATGGTCGCGGAAGAAACAGATGACTACAGAGTCATTTTAGGTGTAGAAGCCGAACATATGTTTTTTCACTGTCCTTCTCGTGCTCTCGCAAGGTGGGTGGTAAAACTAATACCATCGTAAATACATCGATAACTTCTAAATAATTTTCTTATATATTTAGATTTGCATCTCGAACATCTACAGCAGATGGAAACGTATATCTTTCTTCAAATGCGCACCCACTAGATGGTGAGGGCTGCAGAGAACAATTTGGTCCTTACAGTGACGTGTGTGGTTTTGCATTCCATGGTAGCGAAGTCACTTTCGTCTTTAGAAGTGGACCTCTCTATGGGTAATGCATTATTGTATTTATTACAGTAATTTGATTTCAAATGGGTTTCGGGAACTAAGAATGTGGTAAGGTCCGTGAGGCTGAGATTGGGAAGAAAGGGAGTGCAGACGCTATAAAGCCCCATTGAGAATTTGTTGTAATATGGTAAATTTCAGAGCCCATTCTAGACAGTTTAGAAGGAATGATTCATTCCGAAATTTCAATTCATTTTTACATTCTAAACAGGATGAATTTCAGTGATAGTGATCGAACAGTTTCAAATATATTCGACACTTACTGGGCGAATTTCGCTGCCACTGGCAATCCATCTGATACCGGGTTCACAGAACTCGGCGAATTTGCCTCTTGGCCCGAATATGCAAGTAACGAATTCAAGAAAACGTCACCAAAACGATTGTATAATTACGCAGGCAAACCGAATTCTTTGCAAGGTAGATTTAAGAAATTGAATCGTAACTTCAATTCGATTTTTAAAGTTGGTGTGGATCCCGTACATGCTTCTTATAGCAACATTCACATCGAGGCACCGGAAAGTTTTTCAGAAGATAGCTATCTCGAAGAAATCTGTGATTTTTGGGACGGTTTAAATTTTTATGTCGAGATGAAAGAAACCAGTACGACGTCTCAGACGCAAGATACTTCAACTAGCGACGTCGTAACAAGCGCAGTTCAGCTTGAAGAACAGACAACCACTGGAAGTGCAAAACAATTTGTACCCAGTTTCTTTCTACAAATGATTCTGATCTTTTCAGTTAGGTTGATAGTTGTAGGGAGAAACGTAGATTAGATTGATATGGTTTATCTGCTTCGCTTCAGTTGACATCCAGTGGGAAGTAGGTTCATAAAAGCAGGTCTCTTTATTGGAGAAACTATATGATATGACGTATTTATTCAACTGTAGTTATTTATAATTCTAATACCAGGCTTTGAACATAGTATAACAAATGGTTTAATGCTTTTCAGTGTTACAATGTGACTTTTAAATACTAAGATTTGATTTTTATCTGTATAAAGAATGTAAATTCTACTGATTATTGTATGTATAATTTTATTTTCGATTTAAATGAATCTACAGTATATGCAAAAAGGTCGTATACAATCATTCAAAATAATATATAAAGCAGTTTACCATTGTACATTGTTATATAAGTAATACTGATGAATTTCCATTTTATTTAAAGTATAATGTTATTGTGTATTATAATGTACATTTCGAGCAGTAAACTTAAAACCAATCGAATTCCCGAAATTGCCTCAACGTCTACCTAATCATCACCCATTTACAACCGCCTGGTTATATATACAGGATATCAGATATGGACGGATTACTAAACCAAGGAACTATACATGATTAAAGTGGTGAGCCGTAAAACTTTATTTGTTTACCACATGTTTTGTTTATTCAATTTGTTTAATTATACAGTCTATTAGGTAAATATTTATAAGCCAAAAATTACAAGAATCAAACTATTTTACTTTGCCGAGACTCAGATTTGATAAGCTAGAGACGGTATAGTCAACCGTATAATCCAAATATAGACTATATGCAAATTACTGACTATTCATCTGAATATACCGTCTAATAGTAACGTGTTCCAGGATTAATGTTGTCTGTTGCCCGCATAACGACCCGGTGTAACATGGGAGGATGTGGAATGCGAGTTTCATAAACTTTCCTTCGCAGATCTAAAGTTTCGTAAGCAAGTGAATGTCTTGTCCTTGCTATATCATAGGAAGTACAGTCAGCGTTAGGATGTGGGTGTTCTTCTAGCGAACCAGTCTACAAGAGAGGATAAGATTTAACACAGTTGCTATAATTACCGGTCGAAGCTTGTAGCTAATTTCTATACTGTAATCAACGTACCAACTGATTGGCGCAATTAAGTATCGTTGCTTGAAGATCGAGGAACCAATTATCGAAGTCTTCTCTTTTTTCCATTTTGTGCACACCAACCAACGTCCATTCTTCTGAGTGTAGTTCTCCTCTGTTCATAGAGAGCGGTCCAAGACCTAAGGAACTTAGCGAGTAATTTCCGTTGCTACCTCTTCTAGACATCTTAGTTTGATATTAGTATCAATCAGGTAGTTAGACGGGAGTGTTCAGATTAGACTCTATAGACTTCTTTGTTTACATTAATTACAGTAACTAATAGTATAGTTAGTTGGTAATATAAAGTAAATTGTAATACATTCAACTCCAGTTAGTAGTAAAGTATCGATATTGATCATTATGCGAGTTTAAAATTTAAGTAACCTCGGTGAATGGATAGCATATACTGTACTTTGCAAGATTAGTTTATCTCCACACGTACATACAGTTTGCCTGGTACTCTAATCAGATTCACTCAGCAAGGGTTATTGAGATATATCTAGGGTGACTGAGCTGAGTAACTATGCATATAAAAGTACATTGTAATCAAACACTAGAAATTTTAAGAACTCCATGAAATACCTAACTGAAACGAAGATCTCAAAATTTTAAAATTTTACTGTAGCATCTATGATGTATATAGCACACAACTGCTTTCGAATCTAACCGCTAATCAAATAGTTTGCATCTGTTAGGGCTTGATATTTTTCTATCAATACGCCATAATTCGTCAACCGGCTTTCAGTAATTCAACCTGTACGGCGATGATACGTATTATGTGATCAAATTTCATATTTTGTTTTTTGTTATTGTTCAGTTCTATTAACACTCCCGTATCTTTGTGTGAGCATGTTAGAGAGTTTTCTTACAACGGTGCAAAGTATCTATTCTTCGATGTAACGCAATACGAGATGAGTGCAATGTATTGGACCACCGGATTCGAGGTATTCTTTATCTTTATTATTTCTGTATGTGTCTAGATTGGTGGTGATAGGGATTAAAATTGCATAAGTTTTTTGTAGCATTGCGTCCGAATCGGTAGTGACACAGTAGTGGTTTTAAGAGTACCCTATCTAGTAGAGATGCCTTGATAATAGAGTGAACGCCGCTCATCATGATCGCGGAGTGGTTTTAAGAGTACCCTATGTAGAGATGCCTTGATAATAGAGTGAACGCCGCACATCATGATCGCGGATGTCCCTCCTTAATGTGATCAGCCAGTTATTGTTGTCGAAAGAGACTGTCTCAAAGCAATAAGCAGCGCTCACTGCATTGTAGCACATATACAGCTATCGGCCTCCCTGAAAAATATGCTACTGCTAAAGAATAAGAAGGGATTCTAAGTTCTTGCAGGAATATTATATGTGGGCTTGGTAATTGAAATTCTGTTGTATTTTTATTTATTTCTTCTAATTGACTTTTAACCCCGCGAATGAGTGAGGTAGTGTAGTGGAGGTCTTCGATACATTCCCTTCATTGTTTTGAGCGAACCATTGCGATAATAGGAACAATGGTCGAGACATGTCTCACCTGTTTTGCCGGCAATAATTGTCCTGAAGGTCGCGCATAGCTCACGCGAACTCCGGTGTGTCCTCTGTGTAAGAAAGTATCAATTTACCTTCGTGGGAATATTAACCTGTTCCATTACTGGATTGAGGTCGGCTGATGCAAGCATTGTATAAATATAGTCGTGGCCATTCATCGAAAAATGCTTCAAAAACTATGTACAGAAAGTTTAATTTTGCGTCAATAATGACTATTTTTTCATCCCCCAAATAATTACCAAACTTTCAAACTTTATACAAGAAGGTTCAGACATAAAATAGGAAATAAGAAGATAACGAACAACAGTAAGGTATCAAAAGCTTGATGAACTTTTCCTCCACTTGTAGTGGACTCAATTAGGCCAACAGTTGTTGGCGGTTCCGGCATTACTACATAGTAATTGAGACTGTCCCAGAAATCACAAATATCTTCGTTGTAATTGTATTCGAGCCGACTTTTCGGTGGCTCTAGTCTCATATTCAGCCAATTGTTTGAGCCTTCTCTCACGTATGGTATCCAGTTCGTGAATTTTCCAGTGATCGGGGTTTCTAGTCCCTGGGAAGGATCGCCGGTCCTGGCAAAACTGCCCCAGTAATTACTTATTTGATTGGCGACCTCGGTTTCATTTTCATCGAATGTCATTCTAGAGATAAATGAAAAATAATATAATGATTATTTATTGAAACGACCGCCTGACAAGAAATACAATTTATGGAGTAAAATAAATCTTACTGTAAATCTTCCACTGTACGAAATACAGAGAATAGTTCTGCACTATGATAGGCGTAATGGCACAGTTCAGGAATTCTCAAATACGCTTCGCAGTCACTTCCTCTCGGTCCGTAATTAAAAACGTACATATATACAGAAGCGTCAGTGGTAGTGTCCGTGGCGAATCTACGTTATGAAACAACCAAGTCAGATGCAATTTATTAGGTTATAATGAGATTATGTACATTATATACACTGGTAGGGGAGTAAGCGCGGAATTACCTAGCCAGAGCTCTGCTCGGGCATGTAAAAAATGAATGTGTTACTTCGATTCCCAACAGTAGTCCGTAATCGTCGATTCCTTCGTACATCTTCGCATATTTTGCTGTAATTAAATCTGCATTTTCCTGCCCAGCTGTTGCTTTGTTCAATTCCTGTCGTAAACAGAAAGTATGAAGTGAAGTTGACATCCGGTAGATGGAGTAAAGAGCATTCTATGTACACCACAGTATACTATATACTGTACAGTGTACAGTATATGTAAACATTACTACAATAATAATTACTGTATGTCATTAGACTAGAAACAGCTTATGTCTCATGTACCAACGCTATGATTGGAACAGTTAGATTGTATTTTATGATTCAGTATAAAATTTTAATACTCACATAAACAGTTGCGTTAGATATTTTCAATGAAGTTGGATTAAAATATTTCAAGATGTATATCTCCTCAGTGTTGGTTCCGATAATGAAAGATTTGTTCTTTTGCCACATTCCATCTCTGAATAAATTCAGTGGTTGATCTTTGAATTCTTCCCCGTCTATAACAGGTCTAAAGGGTTCGATAAAGCTCCATATATCCTTGTTGAGAACTGATCTGGCCATCACTCCGAACATTGCATTTATGAGTTCATTTGGAGTTGCTTCCCTGATAAAGATAAATGAATCTATGTTTATATAGAGAGGAACTCCTTTGGTCACGTACAAGTTTCTTGAGATAGCTATGTTACATGATACGTTCGTTAATGGTATGATCAGTTCGTAATTAAGTGCGTTTTGCTGTACACTACCTAAACCTTAACCAACCTCATATAAGCCAACATAACTTACATCAAACATTGCAATGGGTCCCTGGGTATCCTACAACCAAGAGACTTTAAAAACAAGTCGGTAGTATTTCCAGCTTGCAACGGAGTCGGATAAGGAAAAACTGCTGGATTACTTTCCATGATAACTTGCTGGAAGTAGGGCTCACTTACTTCAGATAGTAAATGAAACATACATGATTGAGCGCCGGCACTTTCTCCAAATATCGTGATCTAAAATGGAGAAATTAGATTAGATGTATCTACTTATAGTATAGGACGAGGTGAAATGAAAGATAAAAAACGGTACTTTTTTTCGACTTACACTTAAGTAAATACAGTGTATACAATTTTAGTGTTTTATGTTAATTATGTATCATTCAAATTATTGTAAATATTATTATTAAGGACGTGATTAGATTTTTTACTCACTCTGTTAATATCTCCACCAAATTTTTCGATGTTATCCTTCGTCCATTTAAGAGCTAATTGTTGATCTTTCAAACCTTGGTTCCCGATGATTTTTGTGGTTTCATCCCCGGTATCCAAAACCAGAAATCCAAAAGGACCTGATATTGGAAAGGTTTTATAAATATTCTTAATACAAATACGCTGTCTAATGCTGGAAAGTATAGCGTATAATTCTCCCTCAATAACAAATTACTATATTATTACCAAGTCTGTAGTTGATCGTGACAATGACCGAATTTGTTATTTCGCTGAGAAATCTTCCGTCAAATATTTTCGCTGTCCCAGAGCTAAAAAAGAACGCCCCGCCGTGAATCCAGAATAGAACAGGCAGTCGATTAGCCGGAGTTTGATCGGGGTCGGATAGATCAACGTGGGATGGTACATGTACGTTAAGAACAAGGCAATCTTCTGTAAACTGGAATATTTGATGAACATAGATCATAATCCAAAAACAATTGCTAACTAATATATATAGTATATTAGGTTGGAATAAAAAGATTTTATTTTTATGGAAATGTTACATTGTATGAACTCGTCGAAGGTTGGTGACATCGGATTATGGACGGTTCACTCGCATTGATAATTTTTTCTGGTGTTTCCAAAGCTTGGGGCGGCTGAAATCTAGATAAAATAAACTTACTTTGCATAAAGTTTCCTCTGACTTAAACAGAAACCTTATTCGAGAATAAATTTTATTTATTCAACCGCTTTATCCAATAGCTGGAATATCGAACAATCGGGATCGAACTGACAGACTGAAACATTGTTTATAACTACCCACCTAAGTTCTCCAATTGGCGCTTTAGCAAATGGTATTCCATAAAAACATTGAGATAATTCCATTCCTCTTCCGTAAACTATTCCTGAAGTAGTCTTAACAATTGGCTGGAGACCTGTGCAAAATAAAAATCGGCATCAAAATAGGACCCTAGCAAGCTGTGATTGTGAATTTGGCGCCCGGCATATAAATTTATTCAACTGTTGCACGAACTATTATTATGAAGCAACTATGCAATGTCTCAATAATTTGCATATACACTCGATTTACTTGATTTCTTTTTTTATGAATGGCGAAGATATCCCCTCAAAAACTTTAAAGAAATATCCAATATAAATACGTGAATCACCAGTTGGTTCAGGTGACGTGTAAGTTGGTGTCGCTTCGTAATCAAAATCGAATTCTAAAAATCTTTTCATTAAATCCTCTTCAGAACCAACACCATATTCTACCTCGTCCGCAAAGTTGCGGACAAATTCGGAAAATGCATTTAGAAAGTAAGAGTCTGCCCTGACGTTGGCCATCATGACCAGGGCGATTATGATAATGCATAACTTTTCCATACATCAGGTTCCTATTGAAAGCTGCTGAATGATACTACTGCAATTTGCAAGCATTGATTGAATTGAACTCCAGTAAGCCTAGGTTCTCTATTTTAACGTTGTCAAACAATTAATACTTTACCGCAATAAAGTTAATGTTTGTGCTTCTTATCGATCGTACGATGTTAACAAACACACGAAGGTTAATGAACTTTCATAAGCCTGTAACTACACTGATAAATTACAATGTATATAACAGTGACAAGACTTTGGGCAGCGTATGCATAGCTACCAGATAATAAATAATAATATTTATTTTACATTTTTTCCTATCCAGCTATTATTAGGTTTTACAGAGAATGAAATTTTGTTCTCCCTTTTATTCAAAGTTATGAGTATTTTGCTTCTTCATCTCATCAAGTTCATATGTATTAAATGAAGCAACGACTGAAGCTCTTGAGCCACAACCTATACCACCTATACCAACCACAGCACCCGTATTATAGGCATAAGTAAACAGGTCGATAATCCGGCCATCATAAAACTATACCATGTTACAAAATATTTGCTCTTATCCTACCTCCCATTAACCCAATAATAACGGACTTCGATTTACGAGCGAGTTCCAAGAACAGAACCCACTCGTGAATCGAGTAAGTAGTGTACATACGATTTGAATCACACTTGTTGTTGCATTTGATAATTAATCAATTCTAGCAATAAATCAATGATATTTCAAAAACAATTGGGAAACCATTACTTCATATGATCCGTAGCACAAATATTGTGACTGCACGCTTTGTTTCCATATCAGTTGATTAAAAGTTTTGTTAGACACAGAGCATATATAATCTTATAATTTATTGAAATAAGTTTACCGCAAGGTGGCGGTATGGAACAGTCTTTAGAAAATGATATTATTTTCTCGGTCTGTTCCAACATCGCATCTTTTTTGCTCAGTCGTTGAAATTCCATTCCTTTGCAAAGTAATTATGTATTTCGCGGTCTGGATTGGTAAATCAAGTCTCTAGGGACTGTGTACGTGACTCGTAAATTACCACTAGGCAGCAGGGAAATTTAGTTCCGAATATTCTGTGAAATGCCTTTACAATTCTGTACTCCCGTATTACAGAGATATATCCCACTCTTAAGACCTTAGAAATCCAGCAATCGTTCCACGTATAGTATACTGTGTGTTTCTGACTAAATTAAATTCTCTGGTGTTGTGTGTTCAGAAAACCAAACCATCAAAAAAAAAAACTCCCGCCAGATGCAGCACAGAGTCAAATGCTCTCTCAGTCTGCTTGCTTTACTTGTAAAGGAAAATCGGAATGTTAGCTCACATTCGAGGAAATTTGTCTCGCGCCCAACAGCGAGTTTGAGATAGGATTTCTTTGCGTATCATTCAACCTTGTAAGTATTTGAAAAAGAATACTACAAACGTTTTAAGGTTTGTGTTTGAGATATTTGATTACATAGATATATGCTATATATATATAACGCTTTCATTCGAACATAGTTGTTAGAATTGATTATTTACAAATTGTACTATGATCGAGGTTTTGCAATGGAATTGTATTCTAGATTGCCTACAGTATTTTACACATTGGATTTTTAAAATTTATCCGAGAAGTACTTGTATGTTTGCTTCACATTAGTAGCAGCTATAAATTTGTAGATTATGCTTTCGACGGTTATTTATATCTTTATATTGAGAGTTTTTGCCTTGATCTTTTATCTTAGACATAGGCAGGCAATATTCCCGTAGATTTGGGCCTATCAGATTCCAGAAATTATCGCCTATCGAGCTTAGAAACGTCCAGTGCATATCTAAAATTTCTATATATTATTTAGCTTTCCAAATGTTAGTTACAGTGGCATCGTTATCGTAAAATAATAACTAACTTTCGTTTAATTCGAAATTATGATATATTCTGTGTAGGCTTGAACATGTACTGTATTTGTTAGTTTGTCTTTCAATCCAATGAAAGCATGTATGCTTTACCTAACGCTCTCGTTAGGAAATTTAACAACGTGTAAATATAAATCCAGACGTGGTATATTTGTTTGTATCGATTTTTATCGAAGCTTGATAAACAGAATCGTATTCTATTGTATTGATATAACCACAAACTTGGAAACTGTCTCACTGTGACGCCTTACAATAATACAATTCTATATTGGTAGACTTGTTGTATCCAAGGAGAGTTCAAAATATAAATCCGTAACAACTGCTGGTATTGAAAGGTATGGGCAACTGCGATCAAGTCTTTTGTCTATTTCCATCTATATCGCACTAGTAGGATTCATTTCAATACATTTCTTTGCCTGGACCCAGATGAAGGAACTTAATTCGTATACTTTTTTGGTTTGCATTAATTAGTCATCAAGAATCAGCTCTCTTTTCCAAGAAGGCTGCAAGTAGGTGAATTAGGCCCTGACTACGGTAACCGGCACTGTACATATTCCGTTGTCATTAAAGAACGAACAACCATTACCTGGAGTGGCTTAATCGTTTAAGAGACCGCATTCCAAGATTTTAATATACTTCGTAGTTGTCTGTTATCAATTGAAGAGCTATATTATACCTCATTTAACTCTCCCCAGTTGAGAGCAAAGGGATTATAAATTCTTTTACATAGGAGTCGGTCTGAACAAATAACTTATGATGAACACTTAAAATAGAAGTTTACGTTAGCTTCAAATAGTGTTTGTCTAGAGACGATTGAGATGCTCTTGAGTGGGATCAAACTTCGAGGCTTGTGGCAAATATTGGACCATTAGCTTGCTTTACTCATATGGGATAGTTTTCGATAACAAAATCAAGTCATTGATGGTCAGAGGGTATAAAATGCACTATTTGTGAATGTATGTCCCTTCTCGAAGAAGATGTGACTGTGAATAGTTAAATGTCTTACATCCTTGTCAGTGGTACCGTAGAATCGTAGATGAATCTATAGAGATAATATTCACGTTCATCACTGCTTTAAACGAACAGTATTGGGAACTTTTTCGTTTTTTGAACCTAGTACTTTAAATTGTAGTACACACTATACATTTCAGTATATTTTCAAAGTCTATTTCGTTTTGCAGTTACATATAAGAAAGCATCATGGCGGATGCAGAGACAGTTGGGGAAAAGGAATCTGGCAAGCCTCCCTCTCCTAAACCAGATACCGAAAATGGCTCTCCACCTCCGAAGCATGGTAAGAATTTCACATTAGCAATTATATATACATGTAGCCTGAAGTTGTGTAACCATTACTGCCAGACAGAATAGTGCGTTGAATGAATTGTTGTAAAACAAATCGTCCTTTCCAGATACCAGGCGGATCAGATCAAATTATACCAAGTCATTTATAAAACTTATTGCTTGTGTATATTAATTACATAGGAACAAACGGTAGCATTTTACAAACTTTACAAACCATTGTGGTTGAACAATGCCACAGCTGGTGTATATGACAGTGTAAACGCGTATTAAGTAACATGATATTGGAAATTGTATTTTCACGACATAAAAGAACATTATACAACGATTCTTGCAACATAAGTATTGCTCAACATTCAGTTCTGAATGTCCTCAATGACCTTGCATCCGGTGTCACTGACGATGATCATACGATCGGACCATATATGGGGTGATAAAGTGAGTGTAGCCAAGTTGGGTGCAGAGGGCCGTAATATAATTCTGATGTACCCGTAAGTTTTACAAAGGGGGTAATATATGGGCATTACCTTTCCTATGAAATAATAACTCAATATTTGCTATAACACTGCCTTGCTGTGGTAGTTCAGTAGGCATTAGGATGGCCGATAATATTATCAATATCAATCGGTCCTAAAACATATTTAAATTATATTCATATCTCTCGCCGCTTAATATTATCAGTCAGTTATTCTTATCAAATAGATCACCATGAGCGCGTCCACTGTTCCAAGTGATAGGCTGCATGACATTTATATTCAAATATTTTTCTTTTCTTTCGTCTCTACGGAATAGCAGCACTTCTGTATGTGGAACTAAGGCTCAATTTAAATAAAACAAAAACTTTCTATCATGCTATTCCCACGTGTTCATTTCAATTCACATCCTGTATTATATGAAGAATTGGATGAGCTATAAATAACCTTTAGTTTCAGAAATTTATACCGGCTGATAATTCCGAGAATTCAATAGAACAAACCTCCCGGAGCTTGTTAGGGTCGCATCTCCGGTCCTAAATATAGCACCAGTATTAAGCTTCATTACATGGTTTGTGGTATTTGATACCCTAGTTTAAATTACTAAAAGAAAGGTGTTCAATCAACTCAGTGGCACCGCAAGCAGTTTCTTTCACGAATGAATAACAGGAGCAGTGTTGTCACTTGCAAGGTCTGCGCTGTCTGCATTTGGTCTACCTTTTATCGTCGTTTGTGAGAACGAGAATGAAAACTTTGTTTCAGCCGTACTGCCCGTACTTTAAATTTGATAATTCAAAATGAATTTCATTTGAATTTTTGCACGATTATGGGCCACTTTTTCGGTAATTCCCGTACATTTTCGGATTAAAACACTGCTACACTGACCCTGTGCATCTGGCCCTCTGGTATTGTGACCCATACAGAAATGTTATGTTATCAAACAAATGGCAATCTACATTATTTATTATTCTCAGAACAATACGTTACAGATTCCCTGATTCGATTAGTTAAAAAACTTTTAACTCTTGAAATGAATTATCAGAAGCACCGAGAGCACCGATGGGAGCTCCCACAGAAACTGTTAGAAGACGAAGAGTGGGAGGAGGAGCGGGAGGTGCTGCAGGAGTGAACAGAAGAGTCACATCGCAGCAAGCACAGTCTTCCACTAGCACAGTGAGTATTCAATATCCAATATTGATCTCTATTTTATTAGTAGAACAGCCATTGGGAATTTTGTTATTGAAGACTGTTTGCATGACTTCTCCCTTTCATATTTTGTCATTGTCAATGTTCTCTCCTTCTCCAAGAAGACAAACATTCTAAGACGCTAACGTTCAAGGTCATTCTATATTTTGTATTTATTCAGACTTAGTGTTGAATACAAGATCACTTCACTGGATTAAATTTAATCAAATTACAAAGGGAACATAAGAAGGGAAATTCTACAAAGTCTACACTTGAGAAATCCAGTATCAGCTTTGATAATATGACAATAGACTATAGGTCCCAGTCAGATTGGAAAACCAGTGGGGTGTTTGAATGAATTTTTTTTTAACGAACGAACAAGAGGGAATGGTTGTGACGAGAAGCTTGAAATACACAATTAGCTACTCAAGTATTGCCGTCAAGTGTAGTAAGTACACGTCCTTAGTGACAGTCTGATAAGAGCTAACATTTTGAAGTTAAGAAACACAACTTCGAGTAGATCATCACTATATTTGCTTTTTTGTTATTCAAACGTAATTGGTGGATGAAGTGAGTCAACTGATGGCACTGTATTAGTATTTTAGGAGTTTTGAATGCAGCTGTAACTGTATATTATACTAAGATCTGTCTTTGTTTTGTAGTTAAAATATTCATTTGAGATAATTATGAGCCAGAAAATACTATATAGTAAGTAGTATTACGGTTCAAGCATAGGAAATGAATGAGGATATAGTGATGGAGACTACAACATCTCCGAATCTCGTAAGACAAGTATACTGTATAACTGAGTAGAATATTTTCATGCTGATTGTAAACTAATGTAATTGGAATGGTTAAAATACAGATTGTTTCTTTCATGGTTTGAATTGAAATGAATTCTTAGTAGTTTCGATTAGAAGACTTTGATATTTATTGAATAACACGCTTGATACCTCACATGGCCTCCCACAGCTTGTCATTCCTAAAGCAGCAAATATACCTCCTTCCTGTTACCTGTGGCAACATATCGTTATCAGTAACCTATTACTATAGCACCAAGTGTCTAGCCAGCAGGTTTGTATGTATTTCAGGCAATTAGCCTACATTCTTTACCTTAATCCTCTGGGATATACCAGTAGGTGGTAAAGCAAACACATACGTTGGTAATAGAAAACAATATTTGAAGGATTTTGGGAGATTACTGTATCATTGTTGGATTATTCACTCTCAGTATCTTGGTCTACTTTCTGTAGATATTTTGGTAGCTGTAGTAATGTGCGACATAGACATAATTATCCTTCCCTAATTTAATTTTTACAGACCGGAAAGAAGAATGTTGTTTTGTCTGGAGACGCAATGAAGGAAATGGCCAGGCAAGCAAAGGCTGTGAGAGAAGAAAGAAGGGCTGGACTTGACACCAGACACAAATGGGTTATTGGAAAGGTATAAGGGTGGTTTATAGAATGAATTTTAGGTGAATTTTAGGCAAATACCTAGTAAATTTCCTAGTCAACTTTATGTTCAATCGTAAACAAAAATTATTCAAGGTGGCCCATGCAATGGGAGTTGAAAGTTCATCAGTAGAAGATCAGATTGTGGGTGATGATCGATTCGAGCTCATGGATACCTTCTTCGCTCCGAAGGGGCCTAAAAAATTAATGTTTTATCATCAGGTAAATTGACATAGAACTCAATGATTGATTCACATGAATAAAACCAATTTGTTTTCAAGGAACAATCTTCACGAGAGAACATTCCTTCTCGTACGGATACGATGAGCGTCTATCCCACGGCTGTACTCAAGGAAAAATTATTCCTGACAACTGCTGAATTTGAACGTTAGTGCTTGTTTCAATATGTCTTATTAACTTCCATTATCTTGAGTATGTTGATTTTACTTGGTGCACTTCTTTATACCTAACTGAAAAGAAATAGCAAAACTAGAGTTACTTGTGAAGTCATCCAGAATCTAATAAACATGAAATGATTAATCATGGGTATAATAATAATACAGAACACTTGCCTTATTTACTCATTGTACCCAAAAATCAAATATCCATGATCTCTGTACAGCATAGTGATTCCTTATGTCCAGTATATTCAAACATATCGTGTACATTGCCCCTTTTTTCATCTTGAATATCTGCCGTTGCAATATCTTCATCTATTTTACAGCTCTCACCGGCATTTGTTACTTCTTCTTACGGATACATGACAGGCCAATCACCACCGCCAATATCGCCAATGAGGTAAACTTTGGACTCATCGATGCCAACGATGGTAAATTGCTCAGTGGTATCGAGAATATGTTGGCTAAAGTTCTTGTTCCCGCACTGAAATCGCAGCAGAGTTGGGGCAGATTGAGTGAGAATGGAGCAAGTGAAATTCAAGAGGTAATAGATATTTAGATATTTACTCTAGGAACATATAAAATGCATTAGTTAAACAGGAATACTGAATAACTTCATCCCACCTCAGAGGCTGCCTCAGTTAAGATAAGCATGCTGAAGTTAATCGATTGATGTTTCTTTTTCCTTCCGTGTTATAGATTGAAGAATTTTTCGAATCAATCGAAAAATTTATCGCCACCCTCGCGAACGCTAGAAATAACATGGCTGGACGTTTTGAACTGGGAGAGTTTGACATCGGGTACAGTATGGAAAACATACGAGGCCCTTCCGATTATGCACAAGCTGCTTCTACCAATACAGATATGGTTGAGAAGCTTGAGACTGTGCTGTTGGATTGGTCGAAGGAAATTGAGCAGGTAAGTGCAATTATCAACTACTATCATATGGAAGAGAATATGAAACTTTAATCAAAATGAATTATCTTCTAAAGGTTCTTGCTGAGAGTGAGCAAATGCGAAAAGAAGCAGATGACATTGGTCCTGCAGCTGAACTCGATCACTGGAAGCAAAGGATGTCCAAATTCAGTTCTCTCTTGGATGAAATAAAAACTCCTAGGGTATATCTTGATTGCCTATTTATATCCTCTTCAATCAGTAACATTTACAATAACTTTGCTGTATAACTGTATCACATATTTACATCGCAAATGGGAATTCCGCAAGCTCCACAATGTATATTTCTATTTCTAATGCCTTGTAGGTACGGACAGTTGTCGGAATTCTCCAGGCTGCAAAATCTAGAACGCTTCGACATTGGAAGGCACTTGATTCCAGGATCACAGACGCAGCTAATGAAGCCAAGGATAATGTCAAGTACCTGTATACGCTTGACAAGTTTTTCGGACCTTTGTCAAAATGTACTCCACAAGGTGACAATGTGATATAACATATTATTTATGCCATTGCGCAGTATTCTTAAGTCTGATATTGAAGGTGTCATCGAGGATATTAAATGTAGTATTTATTTATACAGGAATGATTGAAGTGTTGCCAGGATTAATGAATAGCATCAGGATGATCCACTCCATCTCACAGTTCTACAATACTTCTGAAAGAATGACATCTCTTTTTGTTAAGGTATGCTGTAGCTAATGTTAATATTCTTACCCCATTGTTGATGGTTAATATGGACTAGGACTTTTGGCAAACTGAATTTGGAAATTGGACCAGCGAAAGTAGTTGTATGAATAAAGTACAATAGATTTCAATTCCAAAATCTAATATTAGTTCTAGCTTGACATATCATCGGAAATCTATTCATATCCCTATTTCACTGAAGGTCACCAATCAAATGATCACCACATGCAAACATTATATCATGGGTGGAAAGGAAAGGATATGGGACATAGACAGAGAAGAACTCCTTGAACGAATTGCGAATTGCCAGAAATTGAACGACGAGTATCAAAAATCTTTTCACAGGTTTCTTCTGTTGTTACAATTGTCAATTTGAAATTAACTGTGTGTTATAACATTTAGTGATGTTCATCTTCATTATTTCAGAACAAAGGAAATTCTCAAGCAGAATCCAAAAGAACGTCAGTTCGAATTCAGTGAAAATTACATTTTTGGAAAGTTTGATACTTTTTGCAAACGTCTAGAGAAGATCTCCGACTTGGTGTCTACACTGAAAGCTTTGTCTGGACTGAAGGATGTCAAAATTGAAGGGATTGAATCACTTTATCTGAAGTAAGTCTGGAAGATTTGTTTTACAATATATATAGTAGCCACATCCTCACTTTGTAATAACCATATCCCAACTATTGACCAATGTATAAGTCACAAGTTATGTTGGATTGTTTATTACTAGACTTTGTATTCGAAATGGGTGATGATGGGAACTGGGGGTGTAGCCAGGTTGTTTGATGCAAGATCGGAGGCCAATTGAATAAACACAGTCTGTTTTTAGATTATCTCTACATCCTTTTTTCAATGATAACTGATACTTATGTACTACAATTAACAAGCTAAGAAGTAATTTAGTAGATATGGTAGGTTGGAAGGTATTTCTAAGCTTTGTCTTACTATGTTATATTTACAATTTCAGTTCTCATTTCTATTTGTATTTAAAAAGAAATAAAATTATTTTTCCTTCCATCAGATATCAGAATATCGTGGCTAATACTGAGAAGAAGAAATACGATCTCTTGGATCATCGGAAGACGGATTTCGAAACTGACTATGATGAATTCAAACAACAGATAGATGGACTACAACTTTCGATCCAAATATTTATGGATGCTTGGTTTGACAGATCTCTGTCGACTGAGTATCTATTGAAGCTGATGAAAAAATTTGCAACCATTACAGGAGCCAGGTATGTGGGAATTTATGTAGGAGATATTCCTCATGTTATACTCACATGCTAGTTGAGTTGTGAAATTTCTGTGTTGAATTGGTTAATGCAACAGCGTTTGTTTTTCAGCCTTGATTTCCAAGACAAGTATATTCTTCTTCTGAATAAATATGGAAAAGATCTTGAGAATGTTCGTAAGTCCTATCAGAAATACAAAACAGACCCACCGATTGCGAGGAACATACCACCGATAGCTGGTAAGTGTAATACACTTACAACTGACAACTGACATAAGGCATCTAATACCTGGTATTAGCTAGCTAGTGAACTGATATTGCTTTTGCTTTCTTTAATTTCATATTTTAAATTTTTAAATATGCTTTTTAGGATAATAGTCTATTAACTCACAACAGCATTTTATTCTCTGTTGTTGAATATCGTTGAATCATTTTTTCATTCCTTAAAGGAAAAATATCATGGGTCCGGCAGCTATACAGAAAGATCACTGTCCCAATGGAATACTTTGTCGAGCAAGGCGAGGTTCTGAAAACACCAGAGGGAAAGAAAATGGTGAAAACATTTAACAAAATGGCTGCAGTTCTGCTGGAGTATGAGGTCTTGTTTCACAGAGGGTGGTAAGTACAACTCAGTACAGTAAACATAGTCAATCGTATCTTCTTAATATATAAGAGGTGTATTTTGTGTTTGACCTCGATAGAAATCAAATGGCTGAACTGAGTAATTCTGCTAGTCATTTTTATAAATGTTGTGCAAGAGAAATACTATTTCTTCTTCTTTTCCAATACCAGGTGTCGAGCTGTGGACGCAGTGAAACAGGGCATGAAGTCCACTATACTTGTGCGTCTACCAGACTCACAAAGGTTAGCCGTCAACTTCGATCCAACCATATGGGAACTTCTGTATGAAGCGAAGTACATGACGAAGATATCGCTAGAAATTCCTGACACTGCGTTCCGTCTTTGCCTGAAGGA
This sequence comes from Halocynthia aurantium, assembly GCA_013436065.1. Lineage (NCBI taxonomy): Eukaryota > Metazoa > Chordata > Ascidiacea > Stolidobranchia > Pyuridae > Halocynthia > Halocynthia aurantium. The sequence continues at coordinate 13,597 of QXVX01009202.1, read as the reverse complement.
GAGCAAGATAAAGAAAAATTATGTAAGATCTGAGATAACCTTAATGCGTTCATAAATAAGAAAATACTTTCAAATTACTCTTCGTCAGGTTGATCTTCAAGATATGCTGAAAGCCTTCGATGCAACCACAACCAGCATTCCAGTCCTTCTTCAGCCCCTGATGAAACCGTTTGTTGCCCGTGTTGAAGAAACCATCAACCCAGGTCTCACCATTCTCAACTGGAACTCACTCAACATTGAGAAATACATCAAGGACGTGTATGATGCAATGCATCATCTCAAGATATTGATTAAACGGGTAATGTTACATATTCACATGTGTACTGTATGAGGTAAAGCTGGAAAATTATATTGAAGTAGAATTAGATTATATTTAATTCAAAACAGATATTGGGGTTTGAAAAACACCATTTAAAAACGATTGTATTTGATGGTAATTTATGTAGATTCAAGATGTGATGGAATGCCGAATAGATGCCACTGTGGAGGACATGGGTACGACCGCTCTGTGTGATATGCCAGAAAAAGAAGCGATTACCTGTGATGAGTTCATTGAAAGGACAGAGAAAGCTGTCGCTGCAGCAGGACAATTGTTTGTTACCGGGAGTGATTTCGTGGAGAGGGCTGTCTTCGAAATCATTGATGTAAGGAATCCAGATGCTGAGAGTTTTCTATCAGTATATTAATCAGTTTACGATCATTTGATATATTTTATCCTGGAAATTATATTTTGTGTTTTCTCTTCTAGCTTTTGAGATCGCAGCTCACCGACGCCGAGCTAGCAAACCTTGACAGCCATGCCAAATCGGAAATGTTTCCCTGTTGGTATTACAACTTGCTTGGGCATGTCTGTCAAAGAAACACAGATGCATTGGTATTTATGAGCATATTCTCAATATAAGAATTATCCACAAGTAAAATCTTGCATTTTGTTGTGTTCTATAGGTAAAAGCCACTCGTCTCTCATTGGACACCATCAAACGACGTCTACAGCAGACCAATAATAAATATCAGATAGTCAGTCTGAGCAGCGAAAAATCCGACTCCAACAAAGCTCCCCTGTTCAAATCCAACATCGTTCTTGCTCTTCCTTCCATTGTGCTCAAGCCAAGTCTTGATGACATTCAGGTTAAATTACAATTATATTGTCAGTGAAGTTTTTAAAAAAATTGGTACTTTAGAACGGAACAGTCTGAAATCTACATAACATTATGACTATTATACTTATTACAGGGCATACTTAATAAAGGCGTTGAGCTAATTCTGAGTGCGACCAAGAATGTTGTTTTGTGGAAATATGCCGAGATGCATAAACAGCAACAGGAAATGGAAGCAGAACAAGCTAGGAAAATGGGAGAAGACATCAAGACCCAGATAAAGCCGGTAAAGCAAATTGACAAGCAAATAAGGTAAAAAAAGGTTGTTGTCAAACTTCATCAACGAAAGCATATTTAATATTCCTTATTGTTTTCAGCGAGCATAAAGATGTCATTAAAGTTGTAGTTGCATTGCATACTGTCGTCAGCTCACTGAAAACTGATTGTGATGGAGTAAGTAGATGATATTTTATGAGGGCAATTCATATATATACTTTGTACATAACTCAGTTGAACACAGTCTAGTACTCTAGTTATTCATCTCTTCCCCTTTCTTCAGCTTCTTACAAACTTCAGCTACTTCAGTGAACTCTGGCAAGAAGATCCACAAGAGAAAATAGAAGAATTCGTGGCAAGAACTCCATTGTTCTCTGAATATGAAGGACAAATTCGGTAACTTCATCGCATATATTACTGTACAATAATGTATATTTCAAAATTCCTAGTAAACACCTGTTAGAACAGAATAATAGGAGATCAAGGGAGTCTTCAATAACTGTTTATCTGCCATGACTGAGTGATATGTATCTTATTGGAAAGAAAACAGTAAACTAGACGCAATAAATGTCAGTAGTTGTTACATGAGTTACTATTTACCAGATACTACAATAACATGGAAGGAAATGTTGATGATCTCCCGGACAGCTATCAAGTTGGTTCGGTTCTATTCACAACAGATGAACTTCGACTTGCTCTTGTGCAAGAATGCAAAGCATGGAAGCGAGCATTTGGAAGTGCCTTGAATGATAAGGCCGGTGCAGTAATGGATCACATCTTCAACTTCACTGAAAACATGGGAAAGAGACTTGGGTTAAAATTTATTATTTGTTAGAAACAATTATCCTTATTGATTACCACTTATCATCATGTTTGACTGACATGGAAGATCTAAAAATAAGTTTGTACCCTTTGTCTTTCAGTCGTCCGGTCCATGATCTTGACGATGTTCGAGGAGCCATGTCAGCTTTGCAAGACATAAGAGAGGAGCAAACCAAAATCGATATGAACATCGGTCCTATTGAGGAGTCTTTTGCTTTGTTGAATAAGTTTGAATTGTTATTTAACGATGGAAATGCTGAAAGAGTCGATGGCCTCGCATATGGTTGGAAGAATCTTATGTCATCGGTAAGAAATGTTTTTTATAGAGTTGGTGGTTATTTCTTTGCATTTAAACAGTATATTCGATGGAGACAGCATCTTGAATTTGGAGTTCTTATTGTCAATGCAACATAGAAACCAATTCCAATTTGCAATTAATTTAATTATGGTGCACCAGAAAACCAGCAGTGTTTACAGCTACATGAACAATGCTAAAAGAAACTAAACAATGCAGGAATGTCTGAAGGAAATCGATATTATGCACACTTCTATTATCCAAATGGAGAGTTAAAATATTGAGATATTTCTGGCTCTGTACTGAGTATACTGTAAACTTTTGAGATGTGTTTTAGGCCCCCTATGAGTGTCCTGTGCACCGGCACAGTTCACAAGTCCCTAAGACCCACACTACACATTGCAAATTTTCAGTTACCAGAATTCAATGTCCTAGCTCATCTAATTATATCTAAGTATGCAATTACCATTATCATTTTGTTCAATCAGGTTGTTACTGTCCAGACAACTCTACTGAAAGTTCAACCAGGTTTCAAGAAAGATCTCCTCGCTGGTGTGGAAAAATTTCAAGATGATGTCGCTCAATTCTATGGCGATTATGATGAAAGGTAAAGTAAAGGCATCATCTTCTATCTAGACTCGACCCTTTTTTTGTTACATTCCTATCTGCATTGTTTATACATTCACCAATTATTTTATGTATCAACTTCAAGGGGTCCAAATATACAAGGCCTTCCACCTCGAGAGGCAAGTGATCGGTTGCAAATCTTTCAAACTAGATTTGATGAACTTTGGCGAAAATTTACCACCTATTCTGGTGGTGAAGCATTGTTTGGACTTCATGTTACAGGTACTATTGCACCTAACTTCTACCTTACCCTATTGTTACCTATGGTTATCTATGTTTAGTATGGAGTAAAACCTTACACTTCGACCTACGTCAAATTCACCTTCACGCTACTTCTCTCAAACCGATTAATAATCATTTTACTTTGCTTTATCTAGAGTACACTGATCTGCAGCGTATCAAACGCGAATTGACCTTACTTCAAAAACTATACGGCTTGTACAATGCTGTCATCGATAGCGTGAATGGTTATTATGATATTTTGTGGTCGGAACTTGACATCGAGAAGATAAACCAGGAGCTTCTTGACTTTCAAAACAAGTAATTTTTCCTGCACTTTGCACACGGATGAAATTCAGCAAAAACCATTGTTGTTTTTAAAACCTACACAGATGCCGCAAGCTCCCGAAAGCTCTCAAGGAATGGAAGGCATTCCTGGACTTGAAGAAAAGAATTGATGACTTCAGTGAGTGTTGTCCTATTCTGGAAATGATGTCGAACAAGGTAAGTGATATCAATTTTTAACTGACTTATCTGCAGTATAGGTTTATCACATTGACAAGGAGCTTAATATATATTTTATTTTTCTGAAGGCAATGATGAACAGGCACTGGGAAAGAATAGCCAAGGTTACCAAATGCACATTTGACATTGAGAATGAAAACTTTCAGCTACGCAACATAATGGAAGCTCCTCTGCTGCAAAATAAGGAAGATATTGAGGTCAGTATCAGTGTACAGACTCTTCTTCATAGAAAACTATGGTAGCAGAGGTGGCCGTGGCTTGAGAGGCACATACAGCTAATATGTAGCTCTCAGAAATAGTTATATTTTTGTAACTCACTTAATATAACATGTAGTGCTGTATTTTATTGTGAACCCACGTTTTTAAACTTGCAGGACGTGTGCATCAGTGCAGTGAAAGAGAAAGATATTGAAGCCAAACTTAAGCAAGTTGTGACAGAATGGAGTGGACAGGTTTTCACTTTCAGTCAGTTCAAAGCAAGAGGTGAACTATTGTTGAAAGGAACCGATATTACAGAAGTGGTTGCACTCATGGAAGATTCGCTCATGATATTGGCATCGCTGATGAGTAACAGGTAATACATGTAAGCTGAATAGATTTTATTCAAGGCTAAGTAATCCCACTAGTAGTGTGGTAACCGTAATAAAATGTCTCACAACACAACAGAAAGATATTTAAAAAATAGCAAAACTTTTGTATTTAAAAAAGATGTTCCAAAATGCATATGAAATCGAAGAACCTTAGAGTTATCCAATAATCCAAATATAGTATAGTATATCCAACCAAAGGCATTGACTAACAAAATTCTAGAGATCTCTTGAGTAGTGTTACATGTTACCTACATATATCTTAAGCTTCAATAACTCTACATGATATATTTACAGGTACAATGCACCATTCAAGCCACAGATTCAAAGCTGGGTTCAGAAACTATCAGGGACAACAGAGATTATTGAGAACTGGTTGGTCGTTCAGAATCTTTGGGTTTATCTTGAGGCTGTGTTTGTCGGGGGTGATATTGCAAAGCAGCTTCCGCAGGTATGATTGAATTACAAAGACGAATTTAAGAAGAAATCAATACTTAGAATATTCTACTTTATACAGGAAGCGAAACGTTTTGGGAACATCGACAAGTCTTGGCAAAAGATCATGCAGAAAGCCCACGAGAACACAAACATCGTACAGTGCTGTATGGGTGATGACACTCTCGCTCAGTTGCTTCCACATCTCATGGAACAACTAGAGATGTGTCAAAAATCTCTGACTGGCTACCTTGAAAAGAAAAGACTTGTTTTCCCAAGGTAAAACTCAATTCAATTATTAAAATTCCTAATTCAGATATTGCTTTTATATAACGGACTTGTTTCATTATTTCAGATTCTTTTTCGTCTCTGATCCTGCTCTCCTTGAGATTCTTGGCCAAGCGAGCGATTCACACACCATCCAAAACCACTTGCTCAGCTTGTTTGACAACGTTTATCGTGTGACCTTCGACGAAAAAGTCTATGACAAAATTGTGTCGATACATTCCCAGGAAAATGAATCTGTTGAACTGGAAGAATCTGTACTGTGTCAGGTAAAAAAATCATCATTTTAAAATCCAAAATTAAGCTGAATAGTTTCTCTGAAGTTTCCATTCACTCTATCAGGGAAATGTTGAGCTCTGGCTGGGAAAAATGTTACAGGTCGTTAGGAATACGATGCACACCTACATCCGCAAAGCCCACCAGGCGATTTCTGACACGGCTGGATTCAAACTCATCGACTTTGAAAATGTGTTCATTTCTCAGTGCGGTTTGCTTGGCATTCAGATGGTATGGACTAGAGATTCGGAAGAAGCCCTTACAAATGCTAAATCTGATAAGAAGGTAATATACGTTATCTCATTCGATCGATTCTATAGTAGATATTTTTTTCGATTCTAAGTGATGGAAATAATTTTAATTTCAGGCAATGGCAAATATGAATCAACGCTTCCTCGATATGTTGAACACATTGATTGGGATGACCACCTTGGAACTTACAAAGTATGAAAGAACCAAATATGAGACTCTGATTACGATCCACGTTCATCAGAGAGACATTTTTGATGATTTGGTGAGAGAATAGGAAGAGGAGAATAGGAAAAAATCTAGTTTTGATAAAGATGTTATCGATCTTGTGTTTGTCAGAAATTATAAAATCTTTTTGTCATTAATTTAATTCTAATTCCAATTCCAGTGTCGCATGCACATCAAGTCACCCTCTGACTTCGAGTGGCTCAAGCAATCTCGCTTCTATTTCATTGAGGACACAGATCGTTGCCTCATTCAGATCACTGATGTTGATTTTGATTATTGTAATGAATACACAGGGTGTACTGAGAGACTCGTGATCACACCATTGACTGACAGGTATTTGGTCAATATAAGACAAATTAAAATTGCGCTACAATTATAATAGAGGTTTCCAAATCATAGATTGAACAAAGAGTTTCAATAATAATGCTGTAATTTTATTTTCAATTCAATAATATTATTATATTCGTTTCCCAATTTAACACGTTAAATTTGTATTGTTATTGAACATATTGCTGTACATTTTCAGGTGTTACATCACTCTTGCGCAGGCTCTTGGTATGAGCATGGGTGGGGCACCTGCAGGACCTGCCGGTACAGGAAAAACTGAAACAACGAAGGATATGGGAAAATGTCTCGGAAAATATGTTGTTGTTTTCAACTGCTCTGATCAAATGGACTACAGAGGTCTTGGTCGTATTTACAAAGGTATACCATGTTTTATTATTATTCAGGAACATAATCATGTACAGCAGTGCACTTATCTACTGTATAAGCGTGGTAGTGTTTATTCAGCCAGGCTAAACAATAACACACCTTCAGTCCTACAGTACAGCTCATTAGTTCTACCCTGAGTGTAGCAATTTAGTTAGTTTGCATTACAAATTACACGTAATTAGTGCATTCCATTGACTGTACATTTTAATATATTTAATTGTTACCTCTGGGACTATTTTCTAGGCAAGAATTGGCATGCTAACATGCTATTTAATATTGCGATACAAATTTTAAAATAAAACTAATTTTGTATATATTTCATATTTACATATTATTCTTTACCAAGGCCTTGCACAGTCTGGATCCTGGGGATGTTTCGATGAATTCAATCGGATTGAACTTCCCGTATTGTCGGTAGCGGCTCAACAGATCTACATCGTCCTCCAGTGCAAAAAGATGAAAAAGACTGAATTCATCTTTACAGATGGTGATTTGGTCCACATGGACAAAGAATTCGGAATTTTTCTTACCATGGTACGGTGAATCTAATTACATAGATTCTCCATTGTTTTAGTTGTAAAGACACTGAGTGATAGTTCTGGTAGATATCATCACAGGAATGAAATGTCATGAAATACGCCAAATTGCTATACTAATACTACATCTTTCAAAAAAACTTAATATTGTCTTGCAACCTTTATTCCATACAAGGAATATTCCGCTAAGATATCCTTGTGAAATTTATCCCAATAACCAGCTCCACATACAACACTCTCAAACTCTGCATGTCTGTTTTTTATAGAATCCTGGCTATGCAGGACGTCAAGAACTTCCAGAAAACCTGAAAATTATGTTCAGAACTGTGGCTATGATGGTCCCTGATCGTGCTATCATTATTCGTGTTAAACTTGCTTCCTGCGGTTTCATTGGAAATGTTATGCTGGCAAAGAAGTTTTATACTCTGTATAAGCTGTGTGAAGAACAATTGTCAAAACAAGTGATTATTTGCCTTAACCTAGCAAATTATTAGCATATATTATCGCCTTACACTATACACAAAGTTTGAATACTTGAATATCCTTATACTTTCAGGTCCACTACGATTTCGGGCTCCGTAATATTCTTTCTGTTCTGCGTACACTTGGTGGTGTCAAGAGAGCAAATCCGGATGACCCAGAACAAACAATTGTGATGCGAGGTCTCCGTGACATGAATCTATCTAAACTTGTGGATGAAGATGAACCACTGTTTCTCTCCCTTATCAACGATCTCTTTCCTGGGATTACTTTAGATAAAGCAGGATATCCTGATCTGGAAGGTGCAATTGAAAAGCAGGTATAATCTGATTTATAGAAGTAATCTAATAGTTTACATAATGTTTAACAATTAAACAAACATTTTTAAATCATTGAATTATTATCTCAGGTTCATGAAGCAGGGTTGATGCATCATCCACCCTGGGTTCTAAAGCTCATCCAGCTATTTGAAACACAGCGTGTACGTCACGGCATGATGGCTTTGGGGCCAAGTGGTGCTGGCAAAACCAAATGCATAAATGTTCTTATGAGAGCCATGTCGGACTGTGGCGAACCTCATAGGTACATACTATATTAAAAATTCCTTGAATTTATTGAATATAACTTCCATATAAAGAGTTCATTAAAAAGGTTATTTGTTTTACTTTAATGATATCACATTCTTATTAGAGTTTTTTTTAATGAAATTGGCTAGAAAAAACTTATATTTAAAAAAACTTGTGTATTTTGCAGGGAGATGAGAATGAATCCTAAAGCCATTACAGCTCCTCAGATGTTTGGTACACTTGATGTCGCTACAAATGATTGGACTGATGGTATATTCTCCACTTTGTGGCGCAGAACTCACAAAGCAAAGAAGGTGATGAATGACAAATTACTTTTGCTTACTTTTGCTGAATCACTATTATTATTACCTCAAACAAAATGTATAATCTGAGAAGCCTATGAAATTGTGGACGCAGTTGAATCGAGTCTGTACCTATATTTTCATATATTTCAATATTCCACAGGGTGAACACATATGGCTTGTGCTTGATGGCCCCGTTGATGCTATCTGGATTGAAAATCTGAATTCTGTGCTGGACGATAATAAGACTCTCACACTCGCTAACGGCGATCGTATTCCCATGGCGCCAAATTGCAAGATTATATTCGAGCCGCATAACATCGACAATGCTTCCCCGGCCACTGTTTCAAGAAATGGTATTAAAATCCGACATATTGCATTTACATCTTCCTGAAGTTTGAATTAGTGGACAAAATATTGTTCAAATTATACACTTTGTCTAGGCATGGTGTTCATGAGCTCTTCTGCACTTGACTGGCGTCCAATACTCCAGGGTTGGCTCGCCACATTGCCTCACCAACAGAATGATGCTCTTTGGAATCTGTTTGATTCAATTTTTCAGGTAAATATAGTAACAGATATCTTCTGCTATTAAAGTAGATTTATCCTAATGTATTTCTACGATCTTTTATTAACAATGATTGTTTTTTAGGATGCGTTGAACTTCATCAGCACGACTTGCTTTGCCAAGATGTCAGTTCTAGAATGCATGTACATAAGACAAGCCATTGATCTTCTGCAAGGTATCACCTATCTTTTAGTTACTACTTATTATTATAAACTATATAACATAGAGATAGCTGTTTACTTTTAAATATCATATAATAATAATTCATACGGTTGAGAATCTAGATAATGATTATGTTGCTTGTCATTTTCAGGTCTTATCCCAAGCCATGAAGATCAAAACAAGCAACCCAACAATGACCATCTCTCTCGACTGTTCTTTTTCGCTCTCATGTGGTCTCTCGGAGCTCTACTGGAGTTGGATGATCGGAGCAAGATTGAGAAGTTCATCAACAACCATGAAGCTGACCTTTCTCGTCCTCCAGTCAAAGATGATGAAACGATCTTTGAATACATGGTGAGTGGAGTCAATACTGACCTGTTTGAAATAGAATTTGAATTCACTCACTGTAGGATTGTCTTACAGTGTTGTTTGATAGCCATCACATTAAGAATCAATTTATGTTCAGGTAAATGAGGAAGGTAATTGGGAGCACTGGAACCAACGTGTCCCTGATTATATTTATCCAAAAGACTCTGTGCCCGATTATTCTTCCATTTTGGTGCCAAACGTCGACAATGTGAGGACAGATTTTCTGATGAGTACGATCATCAAGCAGGTATGAATTCTGTATAATCATAAATACTCATATAAAAGTAGAACCAGTTAATAAATGTTATATTAACTCTTTTGCAAGGACAAAGCTGTTCTTCTGATTGGTGAGCAAGGAACAGCCAAAACTGTCATGATTAAAGGATACATGAACAAATATGACCCTGAGGTTCATTTGACCAAAGCTCTCAACTTCAGTAGTGCAACAACACCCAATATGTTCCAGGTATTTTGTTCACATGTTACAGAAATTTCTACATCAAGTTATGGAATCAATATATCAGTCAAAATTAATGAACACTAAAATTTCCACAGAGAACAGTAGAGAGCTACGTTGACAAACGAGTGGGTACGACTTACGGCCCTCCAGCTGGCAAAAAAATGACTGTATTCGTTGATGATATCAATATGCCGGTTATTAATGAATGGGGAGATCAGGTGAAAATGAATTTATATAGTATATCTTATTCTCAAGTTAATAAGTTTTAATAAGCCAACTAACTGTTCAAGGAAATAGGACGGGGTTAGTTGAATGACGTACATCCTCATCAGTGATACTAATTGATGAAGCTATAGACTAGAGCCTTTATGTCTTCTATCTAAATTATTTCTAACAAGCGGATTTTTTAACTAATACCAGCTGAATTTGTGCTCTTAAGATATGGGGGACTTGTTTTGAATAGTTGAATACTGTATTCCCAGGCCTGTAATATTCACCAGAAGCTTTAGGTGAATGAAGTATGCTGGTTGAGGTGTTTGAATTTATGGCTGGGAATCAATACCCCAGACAATCTTGTTTTTGCCTGTACTCGATGATTATATTGATTTCTTCTGTTTATTTTATGTCACTATCAATTCCTTCTAGATTACTAATGAAATCGTGCGACAATTAATGGCCACCCATGGATTTTACAGTATTGATAAGCCTGGTGACTTCACAACCATTGTTGATATTCTGTTGGTTGCAGCAATGATCCATCCAGGTATCTTTATATTGATATTGTTCAATTTTTCAATGCTTGAAATGAAGAAAAGAGAATTTTTTCCATTGGCATACCATTTCTTCGTATATCTACAACGGTGTCTTTTTTACTCCCAGGCGGTGGCAGAAATGACATCCCTCAACGTCTCAAACGGCAGTTTTGTATTTTCAATTGCACATTGCCGTCGAATAATTCTATCGACAAGATATTCTTGACCATTGCCGTCGGATACTTTTGCAAAGAGCGTGGCTTTTGTGAAGACGTAAATATTTAATTTCATAACTTAAAATTCCATTTGAATATTTGATTTCACGTAAACAGAACAGTATACAGGTACACTACTGATTTTCTATAACCAACCATATAATTTATTCATCGCTGAGAAAATTTTATTGCTACATTAAAGCCTTTGTAAAGTAATTCTAACAATTCAACTATACCACATCTCACAGGTTGTTAATCTGGCAAAACCACTGGTTGCTATTACTCGACGTCTATGGCAGTCGGTTAAAGTCAAGATGCTTCCCACTCCGGCCAAATTTCACTACATCTTCAACTTGAGAGATCTTAGTCGTATCTGGCAGGTTAGAATATACTCGTGTTGCAGATGCTCATAGTCATAGCCGTGGGATGGAACAGTTTTCTTGAATAATTTACTATATGAACTATTCTCCATACTTTGATCGATATAAAACTTTGCTTTCAGTCAATTTCTATCAAGTAAATAATGTGAAACTTATTTTAGGGTATTCTGATTGGAACCTGTGAGGTATTGAAGAATATTCCAAGCATGCTTGGAATTTGGAAACATGAATGTCATCGTGTCATTGCTGATCGCTTCACAAGCCAACCAGATAAAGATTGGTTTGGTAGTGAACTTGACAAGGTGGGTGATGAAACAGCTTATAATACTATTATTAGTGGGGGGATTTGCCACCTGGTGTAAATCTCTATTTTTCTTTTCACAACACTATAGATTTTCAAGGCTGATATGCCAGAAAATGCCGCCATGTTGCCAGAGGAACCATACTTCATTGACTTTCTGCAAGATGCGCCTGAGCCTACAGGTCTATCCCATAATACATCAATCTAATCATAATGTAGATATAATATGAATGTGAATTTGACATATGTATTTACTGATTAACATAAATGGTATTCCTTATGTACAACTGATTTTTTTACAATTCTTAATACTTAGGGGAGGAAGGAGATGACGCAGATCTTGATGCACCCAAGATATATGAACCAATTGATAGTCTCACACAACTGAGTGACAGACTTTCCATCTTTGAAGAACTCTACAATGAGACTGTTCGAGGTGCCAAAATGGATCTAGTATTTTTCAAGGTATGTACGTTCTAGCTATGAGAAAGATTCATCCACTCTACCATTTCTGGATATACTCTTCAGGATGCAATGGTACATCTCGTGAAGATCTCTCGTATCATTCGTACACCAAGAGGGAATGCTTTGCTTGTCGGTGTCGGTGGTTCCGGTAAACAGTCTTTGACTCGACTGGCCACTTACATTGCTGGGTACAAAAGCTTCCAGATCACACTGAGCAGGACATACAATGTTTCCAATTTAATGGATGATTTGAAGGTGAAAGATTCTTCACTTTTTATTCTCTTTATAGATATATATATAGTGTATGATTGCCATCAAAGATATATATATAAATATGTTTGGAATCGCACTTCCTTTTTGCATCTGTAACGTCATAATACAGTGAGATTAAGATGAAATAAATAAATAGATATACGACATAATATTATTTTATTTATATTTAGTAATATCTTATATTATGTGATAGATTTTTCATATAATTACTTTGCATATACTGTAAGTAGTTGATACAATCCAGCCATGTATGTTTAGGTGCTCTATCGTTCTGCTGGAAAAGATGGCCAAGGTGTCACTTTCATTTTCACTGACAATGAGATCAAAGATGAAGGTTTCCTTGAGTACATGAACAATGTACTGGCCTCTGGTGAAGTGAGTTCTACCATCTCATAATTATGCTAGTTACTGAAGTTCAGGAATAGAAATATATTTAAATATGTAATTGGTTATTTCCAATAGGTTTCCAATCTATTTGCCCGTGAAGAAATTGATGAAATCACACAAGAGCTAGTGCCGGTCATGAAGAAAGAATATCCGCGACTTCCACCTACCAATGAAAACTTGTACGAATACTTTTTGTCAAGAGTTCGATCAAACTTGCACGTCGTCTTGTGTTTTTCACCTGTCGGTGAGAAATTCAGGAACAGAGCTTTGAAATTTCCAGGTATTAAAAGTTTTCTAATTACAGTCTAATTACACCTATTGAAATTGAAATTTCACCACTTCATTTTTCTATATCAACTAAGCTCTCATATCTGGATGTACCATGGACTGGTTCTTGAGATGGCCTCGTGACGCATTGATACAGGTTGCGCAACATTTCTTGGCGAGTTATAAGATTGAATGCTCAGATGACACTAAAACCAACATGGTGCAGGTATGGTACTTGCTTTACTCCCTGTGTTTCGATTTCCAGTGAGTTTTGATCAGACTAGATGTGAAATGGTTTTTATGGTACCATCTTTCATATAGGTCATGGGTTCAGTTCAAGATCTTGTTGCTGAAAAATGTGTGGATTACTTTGACAGATACAGAAGGGCTTGCCACGTGACACCCAAATCCTATCTGTCTTTCATCACTGGATACAAAACGATTTACTCGTAAGTTAATTAGTATTATGTTTGCAATTT